>NW_017547299.1:766744-962243 GCF_001854935.1 Bemisia tabaci | reverse complement strand
TACATGGTCACTGGAGCATTGTATAGCAGGTTGTGGGAAACTATTTTTTTGCAGCAACAACCAATTGGATCGCATTTTGCAAAAAGGAACTAAGAGCATTTCAATGTTGCTAGGATTGTGCAACTGAGGTCTATAAAGGTACTCTACTTTGCGACGGTAATTTTCGTCTTGAATTCATAGTTTATTGGGAGTAGAGGTGAAACTAGTTTAGATGATCGTTTATGTTTGCAAGGTTAGCGACATTGGAATGCTCTAAATTTACTGTTTCATAAGACCAAAAAAAAATTTAGATAAATAGATAACTGGAAAAATTGCAACGTAACAAATGACATTTTCAAAGTAACGCTGGATGCCCTCATTTGTGCTATCTATTGATCACGTGAATTATTTTCACAAGTCCCTTAGTCCCCCCACCCCATGAGTTGATTTCACTCACTAGTGTGAATTAGTAGAAAACATGCGGCAACACTGATGCAATCGTGTCGCCTGTCACATTTCTAGGTTATGTGTGTGTTTACCTTTGGATGTTTTTGAAGAGGAAAGTCAAGTTTATCCATAAAAATTGTATTTTGTTTCGTTACAATTTCGGCTTTTTGTAGTTCGCCTTGAGGTGCTCCCTCAGTCTTTCCTCTCACAAGTTTTGCAAGCTGAGAGTGAAAAGTGTAAAAAAAAATTTCGCTTGTTTCATTCTCTCTAATATGTCCTCTTAGTGACTTATGAGTGATAACATATTTCACTCAAAATTTTCCAGCCCTTTGAGACTTAAATTATGAGCTCAGTCGTCCAAGTTTCGTACTAGTTGAAATAAAAGGGTAAGTAATAATGTTTATTCAAAATCTTCCGTTTCACCCTCGTTAGCTTGACTTTTCCCAGAGCCCCAATTTCATGACCCCACAATAAACTGCCAGACCCGCTGAAAGAGGTTAAATTCTAATGATGCTTTTGGGAAAGTATCAAGTCTGATGTAAGGTTAAGGTTTTAAAAAAACCGACTTGATGAAACAGTTTCTAATTTTGTACATTCACCCTTTTTTGGTCTAAGTAATACTCTTCAACTAGCAACAAGTGAGCCATTCCTTCGCTCGATGTTATCAATGAAGCTCTGGTTTATTATTCAGCATTTTCTAAAAATTATTGTCTAACTAGATCTTGTTTGTTAAATAGATTTCTCAACCTAGTGCTTTACAAATATCTAGCAGAAGACATTGGATGATTTCTAAGTAAAATTGTTATTCATCAGGAAGTCTTATGGTCTCTCAAATAATTTTTCTCTGGGTTGCAAGCGCCAGGCTTAAGTCTGTCAATCGGGGAGTTAGAATTTCTCAGAAAAATTAATAGCCTTTTTGTCTAAAGAATTCTAAGAGACCTACAGAATGCCACATCTTGCTTTTATCCGAACCCATCTTTTATGAAAAATTTACTTAGTTCAGACTCAGTCTTTCTCAAGTTAACTTTTCCACAAGGTTTTGTCTCCGCTTATCTCTTTTGTTTAAAATCACTCTGATTTTTTTAATCCAATAATGTAGCCTGTTTTTTTCCCTTTCTGTTCTTCAGCCTTTGTTACCTGTGTGAATATGCTTAAGAGATCACAATTTCTTGTGCATCTCGTAGCAAATGTTGCCAAAAAGCAGAAAAGCGATGTGTTCCTGTCCCCTGTTTGTGCAGGTTTGTGTATTTTTTCTCTTTTTAATCTACTCTTATTATGGTGTTCTTTCCTTGCATCAACCCTAGTTTATTTTCCAGCTCTGACACAGGATCACATTCACAGAATGGACACCACTAGGTTTCTTCTGGGGGTTCAAGTTAGAGTCTTGGCCATCTGAGAATACCGACAAATGAAGAAAGTGATTTGCGTCTATAAAACTTGAAAATTGTAGAGGTTGACTCGAATTCTTAACACTTTTGAAGAGGACTCCTATACTTAGTGTCCTTATGTCAAAAATTTGTTCCAAAAATCAAAGATGGTCGATACCTTGTGAAAACTCTGTTTTATAAGAGAAATGATGAGTAAATCTTTAGGAATAAGGTCTTGTTTTGGATCTCAGGAAATTTTAGGAAGAAACTTTAAAAATTGCCTCAGTTTGTTTATTCAACAAAATTATTAATAGTGAGACTCATTTTGAAACTGCTCTGTTTCAGCTATTCCAATATCTAACCAGCCAGTGCAACTCAGACTATTTTGGCGCACCCTTGCCTCATTGAAAGATACCCCAGACTCAAATGAATTAGACAAAATATCCAAAAAAAATGAAAAGAAGAAGAATGATCAACAATCTAAAATATCAAAAGCTAAAGGAGGTGAAAATGTGGCAGCAGTTGTTACAACAGGAGAAAATGATGAACCAAAAAAGCCAATGACTGAAAAGTTGGAGCGAATAGTTGAACTTGGTATGTCAACTTCTCATTTTATTATAATATTTTACCATCATCTCTGAACCCATCTGTTACTAAAACTGGAAGAAGTTTGCATATTTGAAAATATAATTTTTTTTTCAATCAATTTTCTTTTCCTGATATTGATGTGAAGAGGAGCAGACAGGTAGAAAAGACAGACCCCAAGTTATTTGCAAGTTTTGCTTTTGATCCCTCTTTTTATATAATTTATGTAAACATTAATATTTTCTCTTCATGTTGTCATGTCTCAAGTAACATGAAAAAACACTGAAAAGTCAAAAGTCAGCAGTCATATGTATCGCGCACATGGGAAAATGTCTATTAAGTCTAAAGAGAATGAGTTGAATGACAGACTGAATTACATATGTGAGTATTTTCTTGTTTGAAAGCAGAGAAAATCTAATGAAATAGGAAGCAGTAGGGTCAAATGATAGTTTTATTTTTGCTGAGTGCCAGAATGCTCTTATCTAGATTGATGATGATAAAAGCTGTAAATGAGCACAATTGTCCTCAAACTTATATTTAATCAGGATAATTTTTAAAATTCAGCAAATTTGAAGATAGATAAGCATATTTAAAGTGATGAATTTTCTTTCAAGTGACAGGGGGTCAAGAGCCCAACTCTGAAAATTGGTCTCGTTTTTGTCTTTAGTTTTGAATTTAAAGTTGTTCAATAAAACTTTTGTCTTTTAGCTGCAGCCCCAACAAAAAAACCAAGAATACGTGTAGACTTAAGTGCCAGCTCATTGGAGAGAAATTTTATCACTCCAGCTCGAGCTATTTCAGACTTTTTGCTGAAACCAGAGGAACTTCAAGGATTACGAGCAACCAAAAGAAGATCCCCCTATGAAAATGAGCCACCCATTCCTGTCTTTTGGCGGAAAGATGTAGAAGCCATGTAAGTTCTTAGCATATGTAGTGTCAATTTTGCTATCCCCTGAAATTGATCATTTCATTTGCTCATTATAGGCCATGTGTATTCTTTTCACTGTATCCTAAATGTTTTACTTCAATATGGATTTAAAGAAATACAAGCAAAGTTGTAAATCATCACCGAAGTGTTGACATAATGAGAAAACAGTGTAATGCTCTCCCAGTCAAGAACAAAAAAAAAATTTAAATTATTTTAATTATTTTGTGATGTTTATTTGTCTTATCTTATAGAGCTATGAAAAAATGGGGATCCAAGGAGAATCTTCTGAAAGAAATCTTAAAAAAAGAATTAGAACAAAAGTATTATCATCAAAGTAAGTAGCATATTGAGTAAGTAGTAGCATTCAGATATATTTTATAGGTAATTTTTTTTACCTCAAATTCATCTTTTACCAGTAAACTGGCCACTTGTCAAGAATTTGTTTTTCTTCTTCAGGAATATGATTATGCTTTTCAGTAATTTTCTTTTGTCAAGTAAATATTTTGCAATATCCCAATAGCTGTGTGTTTTATTATTTTGAAAATAGAATAGTACAATTAATTCTGCTGATCGTGCAAAATCGAAGTAAAAACTGGTGTTTTTACTTCTTTTCCACTTGATCACTTCCCTTCTTAGCATTTATTCATTTTTCTTCACAAGTATCTATAAATAGAAATTTTAAATACCTTTTAATAAAATTTTTTTTTCAATTGTCTGCATGTCTCCCAGGTATGTTTACTCTAAAAAGGAAACTGCGTACCTTCAGACGGACTTCGCCCCAAGAAGAGGCCATGCGTGAGACCTCAGGGCTCATGAGCAGCTCTGGCAAAGTAGTGATAACAGCAGTTGCTATGTGAGTATTTCAGAGGGTACCCGTCATCTGTGGTGTACAATTTATGATCTACAATGGCTTTTCTACCATTTCCAAGAGGAAAATTGAAATTAGTTACGGACAAATAAAACTTTTAGTCCTTTAAAATTCAACTTCTTATTTGAAATGATCGCCTGGCTTTACACCGATTATCTCTGTATGTTTGCCGAATGCATACATTCCTTTTAATTGCTAATTAATTAATTTGAATCCTTCAGTCATTCAGACTGCCCTCAAAATAAAAAGTGAAACAACTTAAGATGCGATAATGAAGACCAGTGATGTTGATGAAACCTTGCAATCAATTCAGTAACGTTATTTTACAGTCCTTATGTCAAAACTGTATATCAACTCCATAGCTTTTGAACCACCCACATTTTTTTATTTTCTATTTTTTTGCATCGTGGCTTGTTTGATATTTATTGTATTTATCATTTTTATCATAATATTTTCAATTTGAAAAAAACTTGTAATTACTTTTTCAAATTTTTATTGTCACCAAAAGAAAAAGTATTGTCCCCAACTGTCTTTTCAAAAAGTGAACGTAAATTCTTCAAGCATGACAATTAAAGTCATTGATTGTTTGTTCATTAGAAATGGAAGCAACTTCCTCTTCAAAATGGTTGCCTGGCTTTACACTGGTTCTCACAGCATGTTTGCCGAATGCATACATTCTTTTGCTGATACTGCCAATCAATTAATTTTAGCTTATGGTATCCACAAGTCAGTGCAGGTAAATCGTTAAAGTTTGTTAAATTTTAATGAAGCCTTTGTTAGCCATAATGAATGAAAATTCATCTACATGAAAAGATCAGCCTTTATTGAGTAAGGAAAGCCTAAAAAATTTATTGCAAATTTGCTCCTCTTGAAGAGCAGTTTAATCGTTAAGTTTTGACGGTGAAACTGCAAATATGCATCTATCATTAGCGGTGTTTGAAAATCTCCGCTCCTATTTTATTTTTTAAAAAGAGATGAAACCAATATCATGGCTTGAATTTTTCATAGCATATTCATTAAATAGAGAAGTTTTCAAGGAAAAAGTTTCCGAGAAATGATAGATAATTTTTCATATAGAAAACAAAGTATGACTGGAAGTCTAACGCTGTAAACCAAAATTTTCCTTTTGCAGTCACCTCTCTGCAGTTTTACTGATGATCTAACTTAAAAAATTTGTTTTATTGCTGCAAGAAATGGTTTTTAAGGTCAAGAGCAACTTTCATCTTGAGTTAAAAATAAATTTGTACTATCCGCCTAATAGGTTAACTTCAGGAGATTTTGTTCAGTTCAAAAACACCCCATCTTTGGAGTCTTCAGTCACCTGTGTACGAATGTATATTTCCAAGTTAAAATAAGAGAAGACTTTGGTACCTCTACCCTTTAGTCTTTCTATGATAGACAGACAAGGTGCACAATTTCAAGAAATTGAGAAGTATCGGCTATAATTAGTTAGTTTCATTTTTCCCCTCTTTTTCATATTCTTTCCCCTTTGAGATGAGTTGGCCTTGAAGTGAAAAATCGAATCAAAGTCCCCCAATTCTGCAAGTGTGCAATCTGCATGTGGGACAAAAATATTTTCATGTGATATGCTTTAAGAAGAAATTTATTGAAAATTCAATATTTTTTTGGTGGACAAAACCTTTACATCACATCTTTTGTGTGGCTTGCGAGTTGTTACATAGAGGAAACTGTTTTCTGAAAAGCACATTATTATGTAATATTATCAGTCGTTTAATTTATGATTGTGTTTTTTTTTTTAGAGAGCAGACTCGGATCATCCTTACGGTTACACAAACATGAAGTATGTTGCCTCACTGATTTCTGGTGTAGCTATTTTTTGTGTAGGAACTGGTCTTTCAATTTACCATGGTATCACTGGCCTTATTACCCCGACACCAATGGAGTCTTTCTATTGGGTAAGTCCCTTTTTGCTCCAAATATTGTTGCAGGGATGTCATTTTTGGGCAGCGGTGCATCCCTGCTATAAAACCAGGAGGTCCTTGTGTTATTAATGTCGTTTTGTCAGTCTTTACATGGATTTCATTTTGCAAAAAGGAGCCACGAGCATTCCAATGTCACCAAGATTATACAACTTTTTTCACCTTGCAAATATAAACGGATCACATAAATAAGTTTTATCTTTACTCCCAATAAACTATGAATTCAAACCGAAAATTATCTTTCTAAATTTACTTTTTTCCATGATTTCAGTGATTTTATTGCAAAGAATGTAAATTGCACAAAACGAGCAACACTGGAATGCTCTTGGTTTCTTTATGCAAAATGCAATTAACGGGTATCACTGGTGAGTCACTGAATCTGTTGTTATTCCAAGTTTTATGTCATCATCAAGTTTCCTTGCGGATTAGTTTTAATTTTGCTTCATTTTTCCGTTTCAGGCTTTTTACATTCTAGGCGGGTCTTTGGTCTCTGAAGGTGCCACGCTACTTGTTGCTGTCAATTCAATTAGAAAAGGAGCTGCTGCTTCAAATTTGACCTTCAAAGAGTATAGTAAGTACAGCAGTAATCAAGGAAGTTAAGAGATTCTTTCAATTTTTAATTTCATTTACAACATTAATATTCAATTACAATATTAATATTTCAATATTCGAAACTTGATGATATTGCTAGAAATGGGTAATCATTTCGTAATTCTGCTGGTGCCTAGGGTATGATAGTTTTTCTATTGATATTCTTCATACTTGAACTACTCCAGCCTCTGGAATTAAACTTGATTTTATTCCTTGTCCATTAAAGTAGCTTTATCTACCATCTCTAAATTGAAAACTAAAATGACACTGAGTTTTTACCATGGCGTTTCTGACAAATGAAATAAACCATTTTTAGGTGCTCAATCAGTGAGATAATGTCTTCCAAGCTAGCGTAATGTTAAGTGCCATTCTACTTTGAGACTAAGTGATGCACAGATAGAAAAATAGAGAGCAAAATCCCCTGAAAATTTCATGAAAAATCTTGACCAACATTCTGTTAAAAAAATAAAGCAGGTAGGAGTAGAAACTTTGAAACACCACCAATGAATCAATTTTTTATTTACTCAGTTTCAATGTCAAAATTATTTTTGTTGACAACTTACGTTTTTCCTTTTTTCGCTCTCATTCCCCACATTAAGCATCATTATCCGCCATATGGGAATATCCTCTAACTTTCAACCTTTCTCTTTGTCCACAGTCTATAGAGGAAATGATCCCAGTGTGATAGTCGTATTTTTAGAAGATTTAGCCGCTGTTGCGAGTGTAATGGTCACCGGTGTTTGCATGGGACTAACCTCATACTACCATACACATATTCCAGATGCCATTGGTTCTCTTCTAGTGGGCTCCTTGTTAGGAACTGTTGCCTCTTTCATTATTTATACGAATGTAGCTGCTCTTGTGGGGAGGTGAGTTTTAAGTCAGAACTAATTTGAAACAATTAGACACCAATGTAACTTGGTTATATTATCCACCAAAAAACTCGAATTTTGAAATTCTCCTTTGGAGGGTTTATCAGACCACAGTCAATTCCTCATCGACGAATTTTCTCCCTGAGAAGGCTTTGGATTAAATCTTCTTTTCAGAGCTGACTTGCCACTAAGGTTTGTATACAATTATACATTGAGGTTGCTCGCAGTCAAGGTTTTGCCAAATCCTTGGCTGTTGAGGCCTAGTTGAAAGGAGATCAAAGTTTAAACGCCCAGATGGTTATCATATTTCAAGCATTACCTATGTTCTCTTGAGAATGAATTCCATGGAAATAAATCATTGTCTCTCTCAGTTTTCATAAAGTAAGATTTTTCTTTGATTTTTAGGTCAATTCCTCAAGAATATTTAGATAAAATCAATGCAGAGTTAGAAGCAGATGTTATGATACGAGCTATTCATGATGTGAAAGGAATTGACATGGGGAACTCTCTTATTCGTTACAAGGCAGAGATGGATTTCGATGGAAGGGAGCTAGCTCGAAGTTACCTGGATAAACAAGATCTCAATTCCATGCTAGAGGTTAGTACTTTTCTCAGCTGCTAATCAAGAATATATAATTTTGCTCTCGCCATTTGCACAACACGCAGGTAGTAGAGGATTTAAATTTTTTATCTTGAGTTGAAACTCATAAGATTTTCTTAGCCCTACAAAAATTTGAGCTGTTGGCTGGATAACTTAGTTATGAATTGATTTCGGTTCCTGTGCACCCACCCGATTAATCATTCTTCATCACTCAAATCTAAAAGAAAAGTACAGTTTGATCAACGAAATGTTCATTCCAGATCAATCTAGTAGTCATAGAAACTGATTGAAATCGCTAGATGAAAAGTCCTTGCTGGATGNTGCGAGTGTAATGGTCACCGGTGTTTGCATGGGACTGACCTCATACTACCATACACATATTCCAGATGCTATTGGTTCTCTTCTAGTGGGCTCCTTGTTAGGAACTGTTGCCTCTTTCATTATTTATACGAATGTAGCTGCTCTTGTGGGGAGGTGAGTTTTAAGTCAAATTTGAACTAATTTGAAACAATTAGACACCAATGTAACTTGGTTATATTATCCACAAAAAAAACTCGAATTTTGAAATTCTCCTTTGGAGGGTTTATCAGACCACAGTCAATTCCTCATCGACGAATTTTCTCCCCGAGAAGGATTAAACCTTTGGATTAAACCTTCTTTTCAGAGCTGACTTGCCACTGAGGTTTGTATACAATTATACATTGAGGTTGCTCGCAGTCAAGGTTTTGCCAAATCCTTGGCTGTTGAGGCCTAGTCGAAAGGAGATCAAAGTTTAAACGCCGAGATGGTTATCATATTTCAAGCATTACCTATGTTCTGAGAATGAATTCCATGGAAATAAATCATTGTCTCTCTCGGTTTTCATAAAGTAAGATTTTTGTTTGATTTTTAGGTCAATTCCTCAAGAATATTTAGATAAAATCAATGCAGAGTTAGAAGCAGATGTTATGATACGAGCTATTCATGATGTGAAAGGAATTGACATGGGGAACTCTCTTATTCGTTACAAGGCAGAGATGGATTTCGATGGAAGGGAGCTAGCTCGAAGTTACCTGGATAAACAAGATCTCAATTCCATGCTAGAGGTTAGTACTTTTCTCAGCTGCTAATCAAGAATATATAATTTTGCTCTCGCCATTTGCACAACACGCAGGTAGTAGAGGATTTAAATTTTTTATCTTGAGTTGAAACTCATAAGATTTTCTTAGCCCTACAAAAATTTGAGCTGTTGGCTGGATAACTTAGTTATGAATTGATTTCGGTTCCTGTGCACCCACCCGATTAATCATTCTTCATCACTCAAATCTAAAAGAAAAGTACAGTTTGATCAACGAAATGTTCATTCCAGATCAATCTAGTAGTCATAGAAACTGATTGAAATCGCTAGATGAAAAGTCCTTGCTGGATGAAATGCGAACTCAGTGAAGGATTCAATTTATTTATCGGACAATTTAAAGTCAGCTGGTTCCAAAGCTAAAATTTGTTAGTACACTCCATTAAAAGAACTTATGTTTTTAAATGACCTTATTGGTTCATTTTGGCTTCAGGACCTGCTCTAAATCAGGTTATCTACAGTTTCAGTTTTCCTTTAGATAAATTAGGAAGCTCAATATTTTCTAAATATCTTATCTTTGTGGTGGGCCTGCATCATTTTCTTTAGAATGAATTGTGACCTGTGTCCTCAATCTATGCCTTCTGTGCTTCAGGATCGGGGGATTGAATTTTCTTTTAGTAGAAGGTTGTTACAAAGAGTTCCAACTGCCGCAATTTCAATCGATAATTACTCTGGAGATTGGATCATAATGTTGACAAACGTCATACTAAATTAAAATATTTACAGGACTCCCGGTTTATGTAATAATTTTTTTATTTTACCTGACCTGAGCTGGGAGCCCGCATATGCGGCATTGCCGTTTGTCTTACAAGGTTTAGGAATATTGGACAAATAGCCTTAAAAAGTAACTAAATGAGCGCGCCAGCACATAGCGACTCTAACTCACTCCCCGGTCTTGTCGTGCTAACATAAGTTTGAACGATCAGCCTGTTGTACATCCTATATCTATGACAATGTAACTTTTTCCCCTCAACTTAATACTTATGTCTGTCCTTCTACAGGAAGTACAAAAAATGCAAACTGCAGAAGAGTTGGAAACGTTTCTCCTAAACCATAGTGAAAATATTGTTGATATGCTTGGAGGAGAGATAGATCGAATTGAATTGAAATTAAGGGTAAGTCTCGGTGCATTCAAGTAAATCATCTACTTTCTAGAAAGAGTCGTTGGATGTGTTTTGTTGATAGCTCAAATGAGTCAAACTCCACTGTCCGACACATAAGAATGCACTCAAATTCTGATCACCAAACTTCATTTATTTTGATCAGTTGAGCCGGTGAATGACCTTCATTTTTTTACTGGCCCCTTATTTCTTCGCCCGTACTTTATTATTTAACTCCATAAAACCCCTGGAAGAAACTGATATGAGTGTTTTGCGTCTGGAAAGATAGGAAAATGGTTTAATCCAGGTATCTATTGGGGTTACTCCCACTTACTTTTCACTGCCGCAGCAAAAACTGACTAGAACTGCTATTCCAACAAATACAAATTTTTTAGCTGTTAAATTTCGTGTCGTTTTGGAAAATTTGATAACTTGGAAATCGGTAGGTGTTGCAAGAAATCAAGGTCATCTTTAACTGAATCAGCAAAGAAGTACCAGAAGTAACCCCATCAGCCAGGAGGGTAAAAAATGGGATAGAGGTATTATACACAAGTGGAAGGTAGGTATTTTCATTCCACCTCAGGAAGCACATTTGAAATAAAGGAGTCTGGAAGATTAAATCTATTGGTAGGCTTTGTTAGGTTGAGGAAGAAACAGCAACTTGAATAATTTTTTTAAATTGAGTCACTGGAAAAGAGAAGACATGAAATACTGGGCACGGCTGACTGTTTATTGCTTTCTGCTCGAGGAACCTGCTAGCGCTCTGTTGCAGCTTTGTAGAGGGACAGTTTCTACAGATGAAATCCGAGTACATAACTGGTCACAGTTAACTTCTCAGAGTTTCCATGTTTTGGGCTTTGTTTCGAAGGATTTAAAGCTAATCTAAGGTATTTAGTATTTACTCAAGGAAAAGCTGCTTACTCCTACACTTCTTCATGTTGCATTTTTATCAAATTATTCCTTGTTACTCATGTTGCAGTATCTCTAATCTCTTTGTTGAGGTTACCTCAAAAAACTTGAATTTTAAGTATTTATGCATTTATATTTTGATCTAAAATTCATTCATATTTATTGGTTGCAGAAGAAATTCCCAGAAATTCGCCACTGTGATCTAGAATTATTGTAAATTTGTCTTGCTGTGATCAAGAAATGAAAAATCAGGTAAGCAGGGATTATTCCTCAAATTTGTTTCGTTTACCAAGGGAAATATTACCTGTAACAATGAAGCATGACACAATTAGACACCCATCATATTGCAGCATTACTCTAATTTATTCGTTTTGATAATATAATCACAAAAATTGCTCATATTGCCTTTCTACCCATCACTACTAGAACTTTCATTCGTTCTTATGAAAAACCTGTGCATACACAGAATGTTTGTAATGATCTGGCAAATTAAATTTTTGTACTATCTCTTACTTTTGGTCTGGTAGCTTCTAGATTTTAAAAGTCCCTCATGCCATTTTATTCTATAACTGGTTCCGTTTCAGTGTGATATGGTATCTAACCACTGAAAGTCCAGACTTTTAATTTCTGTTGACTAAGTTTATTTCATAATTTATAAAAGCAAGTTTATGAAAAGCTATTTATTCTCTAAAGAAGGTGGTAATAGAGAATAAACTTTCTTTCTCTTAACAATTCAATTTTAATTTTAGTCCGGAGTAGTGATGACACAGTTAACACAAAAATATCTGTGAAGTGCACTTTTTGCACCCAGCGCTTTACTCACCGAAAACCCTAAAAAAAAACAAAAAAAAACATGAAAATGTAACCTAAAATTTAAGATGTGCAAACGCAACGCATTGCAATTTGTTTTTATCTGTTTACTGATCAGCCAATTGGTTCCCAACTTGTCTGTATAATAGGGATTTCACCATGAAATGGCCGTCATAAAAGTAACAAAAGAAACCATCAACATTTTTATAGGCAAGTTGGTTTGAAAAATTCGTGTTATTTCTTTCTTCTTCTTTGATGGTGTGCATTTGGAATGAGAATGAACTTAAGAGAGAAGCATTTAACTATCACCCTCTGAATTACTTTGATTGTTTTAATATAATTGACTCCCTTAATTATTATCTTGCCTATTTTCCAGAACAATCACCTTCTCGGAATGAAGTCTAATGGCATTATAATGGACTGTGACTAGAATCTACAGTCTTATCTATCCTGTGTTATAGCTTCCCTTCTTGCTTCTTAATTGCAGTGTTTGTTTCATAATGTTTAAACGGAGATTTTTCATTTCTGCGGAGTATTGTGTGAGGTAATTTTAACGGGATGTTTAATTGTGATCGAATCTTTTTTCTTCAATTTGAAGTGATTTTGAATCTTTATTTTCAAATTGTCCATTACTGTCACTTTATCTACTTTAAAAAGATGTTTAATTTTGCGACTTAATTTACTCGGAAAACCGACTGAATATTATTCCCCACCCTGGCCACACTACTTAGATTTGAGACAATTAAGCCATTATTAGAGCCGATTAATTTATCATAAAAAAAAATCCAATGGTTAAGTTGAGTGACTTTTACTTATTATGATGTAGGAGAATGAATTAGGAGAAAAAAGGTTATATGAAGGCAACCCATCGACATTTTTCAGTTTCTTGATCGAGTTGGACTGTTGCTGATAGAGTCATTAATAGAAGTAGAGTGCGTTCAGTAAAAAGGAATTAAGTGAAGGCAACCCATCGACATTTTTCAGTTTCTTGATCGAGTTGGACTGTTGCTGATAGAGTCATTAATAGAAGTAGAGTGCGTTCAGTAAAAAGGAATTAAGTGAAAAGTGAAGCCCCTCTCTTGAAGTATCCTATTCCGTCCAATATACACACCATGTGCTTGGAAATCAAGAATAGTTTTTGAATACCGGTGAGTCTTTAACCTGGAAATCATATGGTTTCTTTCAAACATAAGTACCGCTAAGTCTATTACTGTCTGTAAAATGTCTGCTATTGGTTGCATTTGGGTTCTCTCAATTGGTCTCTTATTCCAGTAATGTGGAAAATCCACTTAAACTAAATTATTGCTTCTCAAAACAATGAAGTTATCATGTTTTGCTGAAGTTTTAAAAAGAGGCTGAATCTAAAGCCCAATTTAGACGGTCAAACTTTTTGTCCAATTTTTCTTCCACTTTTGGCCCATGAAAAGTTGGATTGTGTGATATTGACATGGGAACACAGCAATTGGATGAAAGTTCAAAGGAAACTTGAATCTGATGTCATATTCAACTTTACAACTTTAGCAGTGCTAATTGAATGGAATATTCAATGAAACATTAACCAAAGCTGTAATTAAGTTGACGACAATTATCCGAATGCCTATGTTTAGTGTCATCACAATATCACACTACAACGGTAATTGAATAAAATTGTTTTGCATCTAACCTTCCATTCAACTTTTTGTCCGTCTGCTCTCCAGATGAAAAGTTTAAGTGTCTGAACTGGGCCTAGCGGTTTTAATTGCCTATCTATGAGGAGGAGTATTATCTTTGTGAAAGGAAGTGAGAGGTAGCATTTTGTCAATTTGCATGCTCTCTCTATTTCTCTTATCTTCCGAGTTCATTTCAAATTTTCTTCAGTCTCTGATCTCTATTTCATTAAACTCATTTCAGTGTGATTCTCTGAATTTTATTTCTTTTATTTCCTTTTGAGGGTTTATTCATTTTGCTTTCATGTATGATAGAACTAAGTCACATATGTATTCTTTTACTGTCTAATAGGTTATTGATCATATTTTATATAAATGATTTGTTATACATAAAGAAATACTCTCATGAAGACATTGAGTTTTGACTGTTCACCGATGAAATTTTCCGATCCACCTATAGTCAAAGAGGAAGACCGAGGAGGGCTTCATAATTTTTATCTTCTTGATTAAAAATACCATCTAGCTATCACGGTTCATATCTTGTTCTCAATCTATTATGTTCTTGGAACTAAAAATATAAATCCTCCGTTTCCTTTGAAGTGAAATTTTTGTGAGTTGAGATCCATTGAAGAAACGAGAAAATCTTAAGATGCACTGATTTTATTTACTGATACTAAAACAATTCACTATATCACAATAAAAAATGAACAGTCAGTTGCTTAAAGTAAATTATGCGTTTTTGATAAATTAATTAAACAAACAAGAAGAAACAAAACAAAGGAGCGTAATACTTAATGAAATTTCAAACACATGTTTCGAGTATAATCGGAATTTTGAGTTTAACTGTTTCGAGTCGACCTTAAACAACTACGAAGCCTTGAAAAATCGAGAAAAATTTAAAACAAACAAGGTTATTAGAAGGAAAACGTCTTGATTGGTACCTTGGTCTGTGTTTTGCATGGAGAGGCCACTCATAGTTTCCCAGCCCAGAACAAACACAATTATTCTGAAGAGAGGGAAGTTTGCTCGCAGCTGTTGTGCAGCCCTAGTGTCATTGTTATGATTATTGCAACTAATCAATGGAAAGTAAATAGCAAAATATTGAAGCTAGCTTTCTGAGGGACTACAGTGAATCCTTTATAGGTGGAAAAAGGTTCCAATCAGTGGTTTTTCCCTTAAATAACTCATTCTTTGAAACATTTGAAGCTTTAATTAAGAATTTGTAAAAAACAGTAGACGGCTTTCATGATTTCAATGGAGTACATTGATTCAACTTTTGAAAGACTAAATATTAATAGGAAAAGGTAGAAATTGATGATATTGGCAGAGGCACAATCAAGTTAGATAGGCATTAAAGAACACCTAGGTTGAGACACATTTTTTAGAAAATGAAGACTGAACAGTAGGCTCTTAGACAGCCTCTGGAAAATATTACCGAGGTACTTCAAAGCTGCAATTCTGATTAAGTACTTACAATTAGTTTTAAACAAATGTGTACCCACAATAAATTGAGATCTCGATTGAACTGAGGGTGATCTTCACACTAAAACAATTCAAGAAGCCAAAACTTAAGATTATTCAACTTATTGCTGTGAGGTGCATAATTCCTTTGTTTACACTATCTGTGTTTATTAAGATTTATCTTAATATTTTTATTTCTCTGTGTATTCTCAATTACTAAAAGCTCTGTGAAGAAAATATTGCAGCTGAATGAATGAAACTAATTGGACGACTATGATGATGCCTTTAACACTTGATCATTTAGGAATCTTTTTACACTTTTTTTGAACTCGATTCATGAAAATAGTTTAGTTTGAACATGAGTAGGAAGTACAGTGTGAATTCAACGCAGACTGAATACTGAATAACAACTAGATAAACCGACTGAATTACTGTACAGAAAAAACATAAAAACAAAAACTAACAATGTGATGCGTTGATTAGATGAGGAAGAAAACAATCTATCAAGAAAATTTGAGAAGAAGAGATAGATCAGGGCCATCTTTTAATTATAAGCACATCAAAAGTTTCAAGCTCATATCAAAAAAACAAGCACACATGTACGTGATTAAGTTAAGTCATCTTTAAGCCACAATATTGATCCTGAATTTGTGAAAAATTGATTCAACAATACAACCTGATGCCATTCAATCAACTCTCAAAGAAAAACAACACAACTTTTTGCCTAAGTAATCCTCTTATCATTTTATGATGAAAGAAAACACCACATTAAAAAAATTAATTTCTAGTATAAAATGATGCTTATGAAAATTCTTCATGATAGTTTGTATCAAAAGAGTAACATAGACAATAATTAAATAGGAAGTTACAGCTGGTAATAAAAAAAATAAATAAAAGAGAGCAAGCATACACATTCTTTTGCTGTACAAACATGAGCTTTTAATCCTCGAACTATGCATTATTAAAATTAAATAAAGTAAGGACTCAATTGAAATAAAGGTCTTTTGATAATAAAATGAAGAAAAAGTAACGGAGCTAAAAGTTTAGATGCAGGTCAAAAAAAGAATAAGCTTTCTTTAACTTTTTCACTTTTTTCTTTTTAAGAAAAAAAAAAGAAAGTTGCTTTAAAATTAGCTTAAAAAATGAACTCCAGTTCCTGCCATCACAGCTGCAGGCATATAAATTCACTGTAATTGTAAACACAATCAATGCTACTTTACCATATTTAGATAAAAAAAACATATCAATTTTTTTTTTTACAAGATTATAATAATCATGATTCAGAGAAATCAGTCAAGTTTAATTTGTGGGCTATAAATTACGCACGGAATATTTCCCCTTCTCTTCTTACCATAAATAGATTTATTTTAGGTCATACCCAGTGCTTGACCACCATATAAACCTGTTAAGTAAAGGTTAATTTTCTAAATGCTTAACTAATTTCATAGAAATAAGAACTGTCTACTTGTTCACTTTACTGAACAAATGGTGAAAATAACTGATTAATTGAAGATATTTCCCTGTGAGAAAATCCATGACTTTAGAAAATTATGTAAATTTGATTAGAAAATAGCTCAGACAGGTAGGATTGTTCCTGAAATATTAAGACTCGGTTAAAGCTTATAAATTAGACTAATCAGTTTTATTTTCAATGGATGACAGAATTTGAAAGACTGGATCAATACTACGCAATAGGGAACTTAATATTTTGATGTTACATCGATATGATAAAGCTGTTTGGATGAAATGCATAATGGCGGAAACAGAACAAATAAAATGAATAAAATTCAATGCAAAATGCTAGAAGCTATAAAATTAACAAAAGTCACAAATCTGGCAAAATTTGTGCAAATAGAGCTCTTCATCTGGAGTCCTTTGTAAATTGTTTGATTATTTGATAGAATTGCATGAAAACTGTGCAAAACATTCTTGATAAGAAAAGGCTAGGTATTTAAATATAATGAGTACGACAATGTTGAATGACTGATTTGCAAAAACAAATTGGTTCTTTGGTTTACCAAAATCCACCAGCGGACTTTCCACCGGGTGGATTATGAACTCGGATCGAAGAGCGAGGCCCGTCTCCAGCAACTTCAGCTGTAACAATAATATCTTCCGATTAAAGAAGTGCAATGCACTCACATGCAAACTCAATAAGGTTTAAAAAACTGTGAGATTCAAGGTGGGGCAGAAAGCTGTTGACGCCCAGCAATTATTTCCTAGCGTTGGAGAAAAAGTACGGGCCAGAATTTTGCTTTAGATTTAATTTAATGAATTTTAGAACGACGCTGAAAGTTGAATGAACATTGACTATTTCATATTAATGCTGATGCTAAAGGAGGGGTGGCGATTTGGGCCATTTCCGGCCCCACCTAATCCGGGACTTTTTTTGCTGTGATTCGTTACGTATAAGTGTCAAGAGAAAGCATGCCAAGTTTCAGGCCGATCGGCCCAATATTCGGGGGGCAGGGGCCCCCCGAATTTTTAAGCGCAAAATCGGTTTTAATTTTGTAGCGCCGTCAATTTCGCTCGTATACAGATGAAAATTGGGTGCCAGGGGTAAAATTTTGCGTTCTTTCCATTTCCGCCGTCAAAATTGGCACTGGGGCAAAATTAAGGGGGATTTTGGGGGGTTTTTCGCGATTTTTCGCGTTTTTTACCAATTTTCTGCGGTTTTCATGCTTTAAGTCAGAGATTTTCAGCCAAACGACCACAGATTTGATTTCTACGCAAAAAATTACATAGGAACACAATGACCAACTAACACTCAACAGCGGATTTCTCTAGGAAAAACTGACCCATAAGTATGTGTTCACTCAGAAATTTTGAAAATAGCCATGTTTCGGGTACAGCCCAAGCTTGTAGCACTACCATATTCACATATGATACGCTCTAGGTCGACCCTGTTGATATTATCGGGAACTTGAAATGCTACCCGCTTGGGCGGAGGGTCGAATTCTCCTCAGAAACGAATAAAAAGGCGATAAAATTACGTTTCACGTGAATTGTTGCGAGAGGAATGTTATTATATCGGCAACTTTCACCTCCAACTTATGTAATTTTTTGCGTGCTTTCCATTTCTGCCATGAAAATTGGCATCAAAGCAATTTAAAACGGGTTTTTTGGGGTTTTTTATAATTTTTTATCATTTTTTACCAGTTTTTTCCGGTCTTTAGCGGTTTTCATGTTTGAAACCTCACCAAATGAGCCAAACGACCACAAATTTTAATTTTTCTCAAAATACATTTACTATCACATCCATAAAATACGTCACGGATGAATCGTATAGCAGAAGAAATGTTGTGTAATATCCTTATCTCTCATTCTGAATCCTCGTCAGACCATAAGTAAGCAGCATCCTCTAGGCAGTCTCCATAAGAGGATGACAGTCTTCGGAGCTCTTTTTCTTGATGTCGGTAAAAACCAAGAAACCACAGAACTGATATGCCACATGAGGTTTCAAACATGAAAACCGCTAAAGACCGGAAAAAACTGGTAAAAAATGATAAAAAATTATAAAAAACCCCAAAAAACCCGTTTTAAATTGCTTTGATGCCAATTTTCATGGCAGAAATGGAAAGCACGCAAAAAATTACATAAGTTGGAGGTGAAAGTTGCCGATATAATAACATTCCTCTCGCAACAATTCACGTGAAACGTAATTTTATCGCCTTTTTATTCGTTTCTGAGGAGAATTCGACCCTCCGCCCAAGCGGGTAGCATTTCAAGTTCCCGATAATATCAACAGGGTCGACCTAGAGCGTATCATATGTGAATATGGTAGTGCTACAAGCTTGGGCTGTACCCGAAACATGGCTATTTTCAAAATTTCTGAGTGAACACATACTTATGGGTCAGTTTTTCCTAGAGAAATCCGCTGTTGAGTGTTAGTTGGTCATTGTGTTCCTATGTAATTTTTTGCGTAGAAATCAAATCTGTGGTCGTTTGGCTGAAAATCTCTGACTTAAAGCATGAAAACCGCAGAAAATTGGTAAAAAACGCGAAAAATCGCGAAAAACCCCCCAAAATCCCCCTTAATTTTGCCCCAGTGCCAATTTTGACGGCGGAAATGGAAAGAACGCAAAATTTTACCCCTGGCACCCAATTTTCATCTGTATACGAGCGAAATTGACGGCGCTACAAAATTAAAACCGATTTTGCGCTTAAAAATTCGGGGGGCCCCTGCCCCCCGAATATTGGGCCGATCGGCCTGAAACTTGGCATGCTTTCTCTTGACACTTATACGTAACGAATCACAGCAAAAAAAGTCCCGGATTAGGTGGGGCCGGAAATGGCCCAAATCGCCACCCCTCCTTACAGTTTCAACGCTATTTTGAAATTGAGCTCAATATCAATACATCTTGTACTCTATAATTCATGCAAGATGGTTGGACCCACCTCTAAAAAGAGTATTTTTTAGCATATAAGGAATTTCGGCATCTATTACTAACAATCACTGATACCATAGATTTGAGAACCTGCCCTCTAGTTTAGTAACCCAGAAATATTTGCCAACCAATTTCTAGTTGCCAACAGGCAAAAAGACAAACAGGTACTTGCTGAGGAGTAGACGACATTGTAAAAAGAAAACAGTGATGAGCCCTGCCATGGGTCAGTTGCGCTAGTCACAGAATTGGTTTAAGCTTCTTGAGTTGCAAAAATTAAGAAGATCTGTCCAAATGCTGAATTTTTACGTCCAATGTTAACGGAGGTATCGCCCATCAAAAAACACAACGTATGATATCATCCTTGCGGTAATGCATACCTTAGTTTCTCCCACCTTGGTTGCACCTGTGTTGGATGTTAAGCAAACAGTGAAAAAGTGTATATCACTGATTGATAAAAATGAAAAATTTGTGGTGCTAACATCAAAGTGGATAACATCATACACCGTATTCTTCAGTAAGCAATATCTTTGTTAATATTTGACACAGAAACTTGGTGTTCAACCAGATGTACCATCACAACACGATTCTGCAAATAAGGCAACTGACCCATTGCACTTTCAAAGCAAAAATGGAAAAATTTGTTTCTCACATAAGTAGTTCTAAAATCCGTCGATTAGACTAATAATGAAGCCAAGCATATGAACCAAGCGTAAAATGAAAAGAAACTCACAACTGATGGAGAAAGAGGAACCTTGGAGATCTCGCTGACCATCTTGTCGCATACCTTTGCCAGTCCTAACATTTGACTGCGCATCATCACCAAAAACACTGCTTGCCACACTGGAAGGTTTACTTGAAGTATTATTGAGCCGGAGAGCTGCTATTTCTTCATGAATGATGGCATTCTTATCAATTCCATTTTCCTAGAAATATTAAAAGCATCAGACTGATTAGTTTAAAATTTCTGAGAAAACAATGGCAATTACTCTTATGTTCTTTCACAGCAACATAAAAAACCATCGTTATGATTTTTTCCCTCATTATATATTTTTATTTTATATCACTTAAATTCCGTAGACAGATCGTCTTAACTTAAATTGCAACAATTTTCAAGTTAAAATCTCTTGCTCCATGATTGAGAGGAAAAAAAGAAAAATTAACCTAGAGTTTAAAAATAGTCTAGGACAAGGTTACTGAACCCATTGGAATGAGAAAAAGAAAAACAAGTAGCAAAAGCTACCTGCTGAGGGGGCGCCGCCCCCCCAGACCCCCCCTTTCAAATTATATATGTGAGACTTTGAGTATCATAGAAGTCGTGCGGCGACATGCCGAATGAAATGCCACAATTAAAATTATTGGATCAGATGATGAGCTGATAAAAGCCTTACCTAGTAATTTGGGAACATNAGAGTCTATACGGCTTCGCCGCACGACTAAAAAGAAAGAAAAAGAACTTTTAAGACTCTAAAGACTCTTTTGGGAAGGATTTTTTTAAAAGAATTCTGCAATATTGTTTGAGGGACGATTACGAGCAAACAAGCAAACCATAGCACTCATGTTGACATGTTGTGATATGTTCCTGTTGATTATTGGTACACAAATAACTTGAAAATTTCCTCCAGTCGCGTCAACTTCCTCATACATACAATGTTATTGGTTTTGTGATGAACTGGAACCTGGATTTTGTTTAAGTTGGAAATTCCCTTACCTACGGCATATTTCTAGCGGCCCATCATCAAGTTTTTGGAGTTTACGGAAACATTTTTACGATGACTCTAAGTTTCCATGATCAATAATAACATCAACTAAATATTCTGCCTTGACTGGGTATGTGCTTCACAGTTTATGCTTTAACATAGGTCCTACCAAAAAGTGTGAAAAATGAGAAGTATTAAAAGAAAAGACATACCTCTGGTTTAAATGCTGGATAACAAGTGGGAGAGAAGGTAGGGGTTGGAACAAAGTTACCCAAACCTTGAACAGCTTTCAATTCTCCTTCATCGACGCATACACGACCACCAACGATGACATAATCAGGAACTCCATGGCAGGTCAGACCCTTAACATAGAAAATGACCATTACTCTAGGAGAAGACTTCTTGTATTTTTTACATGCATTGAATTCTTAACTCAACAGCTTAATCGGATGATAACATTGAAAACATAATTTGACAGATGATCCTAAATATTTAATACGTGCTCAAGTGTCACACCTCAATACTCTTCTTTGTCAATCACTTTTGCGTGAGTCAAAAGCTATGAGGGGGAGTGCTTGTAAAAAGTTGTTCAACTTCACCTCACTCGTACTCCACTCGAACGCCAAACTCAAACGCCACTCGAATTTTCTCAAGCTTGACTTGACTTGAGAATAATTTTAAAAGCTCAAATTTGATTAGAAAAATACAAAAAAAAAAAACCTCTAACTTGACTTGAAGCAGAAAATTCCGGCTTGCAGAAAAGGTCCGGTAGGTCATTGAAAATGAGCTCACCGTTCGCAAAATGACAAGAGTCGGATTTCCAAAAACATGATTCCTTTCAGATTTACAGTGCTTGTTAACTGGTGAGGAACGTTTCTACTTACTAAGCAAATGATTAGGTTATAACCTGATTAAAATGTTTAATGTTGAACCCAAGCTGAATAAAGTATACAAACAATGGCTATTCAGCCAGTTGAAAGTATGAATTTGCAAGCCTCAAACGTACAAATTTCTTTCTTCCCAGTTGAAATGAAAATTTTACTTGGATCCACCATCTATTCATGAAATTTATAAGAGAGAATAAGTATCTAAATGATTGGTTTGTGCCCTTCTTTATTAGTTCACAACTGAAGTGATTTAGAAATATGATGAAAAAGTAACTCACCTCAAAAATATTGTAGTCCGTTTTGTGGTGGTGAGTTTTTGCTGAGATGGTGCGTGTTTTACGGGGATTCCAAAGCACAATATCAGCATCAGAGCCAACTGCAAGGACTCCCTAAAAAATGCAAGTCACAAGATATTAAACTATATTGGGAAAATAAAGTTACAGAGGAGAAAAAGATTGATTTATTAGAGAATTAAAATCTTGAAATATGTAGACAACATCAGAAATGAAATCTTTACTGCAGCATTAGAGACAGAGGCTCTGCTAGAGAGACCAATATCTAAAATAACTTGTAATTCTAAAAGTGGATAATCATAAAACGGATTAAAAAGAAAGACAAAATCGGAATTTATTTAAGCCTCAAAATGAAAGGAACGTTTTGGTTGAAAATCAGCACCCATCTGTAAGCAACTTTTTGATTGAGAATAAAAAAAATAAAATAAAATGCAACAAAAAGGTAAATTCAAAGTGCTTCATCTTCAAACAGCTTTTTAGATAATACAAAGGTTTGACAGATGGGTGGATTGGGCACTAGGCCAGTTGAAAATTGATGCATTAAGTACCTTCTTAGGATATATATTGAATATTTTTGCGGCGTTAGTACTTGTGATAGCAACAAATCGAGGAGGGTCGATGATTCCAGTTTCCACACCCTTCTCCCAGACAACGGACATTCTATCTTCAACACCATTTACACCATTGGGTATCTTCGTGAAATTCTCTTTACCAACAGCTTTTTGCTCCGCCGTGAATGTGCAGTTGTCACTGCCTGTGAGTTGGAGGCCATCACTAGAAAAACAATTCATGCACATTAATAATAAAACATGAACGGTTGGTGTTGAGTGACTATCTCACTGAAAAGAGAAGAGGATGAAGCGAACTGAGAGGGTACTCCAACACTATATGTTACGCATTACATTTGGCCACGGTAAATCCTTAAAGAAGAGACATGAATGTCACTAAAGTTTTGTAAGTGTTATTTCAGGTTACATCACAAGTTCTAAAAGGGTGATTCGAATATTAATTAGTTTGGTGAGTGAAAAAGGACGATACTTGCACGATGAATCAAAAAAAGGATTATTCTTAAAATCTCCTGACTTAATCAGTATTTATAAAATGTTAACTTTTCTAACTTTTCAAAAATGTTAGGCACTACAATGCTATTTACAAGTAGCTTTATAAGTTGAGTTCCATCGAGTAGTGAAGATGCAAGATGGCACTCATAATAGATCAGTTGCGCTACTCACTGATTTCTATTTTGAAAATTTAATCCTTTAGATTTGGTAGTGTTAATGAGATAAGTCTGAACATTAAGTTGCCATGTTTAATATTATAGTAGATGTATCCTTCTCAAAACCAACGTGATCCACTACAGTAGGGTATACCTCAATTTCTGCCATAATGCGTTTGGCATTAAATGATGAACATATTTGTACAGGTTACGTTACTCGACAAATATCATTGGTAACACCAAGGAGGCAGAAACCATGCTATGCAATATTGTGTTAGATAGATCGCAGAATGTGTTTTTGTGAGAGGTCCGAATTTATAAAGTATGATGGTTTCTCTGTGAGGCATTACTGCACTTCATTGGTTTTTCAGTTAGCTGATTTCAATAAACATATCTTCAAAATAGGAACTTTTGGCTCATAAAATAAGTTTGATTTCTCTACATTGGACGGTGGGAAACATGCATTGGATGAAGAGAAAAAAAAACCCCTATTTTGAAAGAACCAAGATTAATCTGTCAGGCAGTTATAGGTATTTTTTGATCCAACTCAGCGACAAGAGGGTTAGTACCAAATTAAGCAAATTAGTAGATTACCTATGTATTAGGGCTATACTATATGCTAGTTACTACCAAAGTGAGAAAATACAATATTCTATGAAAAACCATTGGCACATGAAAAATCATTAACAAGAATAGTTGAGCCACATTAATGATTGATTCTAACTGAGACACAACTCGGTATTTGTGAAGAACAAGCAACAAATAACTTAAAAGCAGTACTCTAAATCCTGAATTATCAAGCAACTTCAATTAACTTTCCCGATAACAAAAGGCGAATTTCCGCAAGTGGATTCCGTAAAGTTTTCGACTTACTCCCAGATTCTGTTACAATAAAACGAAATTCCCTCCTGGCGAAAGTGTCCTATAACACCTGGTTTTTATGATGGCAGCAATCCACCACATCCAAAATTCCCGAACCACCCTCCCAAGGATGAAAAAATTGGTCATAAGTCATCAGATCGCAAAGTTTAGGTCTTCACTTCTCTCGGAGAGTGTTTTCCTCTGTCAGTTGTTAGTTCTGTGAAATCTCGTTAAGAGGTGAGCCGAATCCACTCTCAGATATTTGCCTGATCAGTGTAACATTTTCAAGTTTCATTAAATTTGAAACGTTTGAACTCAATGAAAAACTCTTATAGATTTTATGATGAAAGCTAAGAATGAAATTGCTACTACACATCGAATGGTTGGATTTGCTTGGAAAGTCAAAGCATAGCCATTCTTTTCCAAATATAGCTTCAAACCTCTTGAATTCAACTAGGGTTTTAACGTTTAGATGCATGCATAAAACAATAACTGGACAAGTCCCATGAACTTACTCATTTAAAAGCATTAGGAGGTGTTCAGGAGTGTTGGGATCGGGGCGCAGTGGAGGGCTGGTAACTCGGAGGAAGCTTTTATTGTGAGGTGGAGCTCCAGAAAGGGCTACTGCAGAAGCCAGCGTTTCGCCAAACACAACTTGACCTTCAGCTCGCCTTGTTTTAATCACTTCTCCTGATGATCTACTCATCACTCTTGTCACGTAAATAGGACTCTCCACCTACAGCAAACCCCTCATGACTGAGTTTTGTGTTCAAGAGAATGATATTGCAATCCAGCAACATGATAAAATCAGGCAAACCAGCAGGCTAATTATTGAAATTTATGGACAAAGCTTAGACAAAGAAGACAAATGGGACATGGAGGGATCTTATTGGCGGCAGCAGGTGGTTGCAATGGCCGAATGAGGTAGGTAACCAGGTCTACTAACTAACAGCAACCCACCCCCTATATTTAGTCCATCGTTTTCTCCTTTAGTCTTCAGGAACCACCTATTTTAACCAATAAGATCGTTCAAAACTCCTTAGGTCTTCTTTGTCTATTGCTTCAGCTACAATTTCAATGATCGACCTGCAGTCTTATACAGAATTGAGTGAAAAAATCTCTAGCACGTACAGATTGGATATCCAAGGGAACTAGATGCTCTATAATTTGAAAAGGTTTTACTCAGTAGTCATCTGCAAATACTTTAATCTTAGACATCCATTTAAGTAGGTGCATGATTGTGAATTTTAGAAGCAATGGCCACCATACTAAATAAAGGTTACCAAATTACAGGGCTTGTTGAAATATCTGCTTCTAATTTTCTTCGCAACTGCTCTCTTTAATTTAATATCTTGCAGGGTAAATAATTTCTTGCTTTGAAAAAAAGCCTCAATCTTTTCAATTTAAAATTAGCAAGAATAGTATCTTATGGATTTTTTTTTTTTACGATAAATGACTTTAAAAAAATGACAGAGAGTGACGGAGAATTGTTCTTTCAACTGGATGCCTGGATACTCATGTCTAGTTACTGACACGAGGTTGATTTAAAAGTACGAATCACATAAATAGGCGAGACACTAATTGTATTAATTAATAGACAAAGTCCAACACAAAGGAACAAATTTACATTTCCAAAAAAATTGAGTTGTGACTGAATTTGAATTTCACTGGTATTTCAGTTTCTCCTGCCAAAATCTAGACCTACAGGGAGATTCTAGCATCCCCAACATGAACCTGATAGTCATCTTTATGCTGAGCTATATGAGAGAGAGGGAAATTTTTAAAAATCTTATTTCCTATTTGACATTACTTGGTCCCTGTCGACTTAATCAAATCCATACAAAATGAAAACGTGAGGGCTAATAAGGATGATATTTTCGCTCTATTTTTTTTAAATTCGCGAGAAAGTACAGGTTGAAATCCGGCTGTCAAATTCAATCTGGAAGGAAATCGTATGTAATCGAGTTTCATTTGCATATCCAGGGTTGGAAGCAGAAAGGGTGAAACCCAAAAGTTTGAAAATATTATGATATTTTACGAGGGGCGTTCAATAAGTAAGTATCCCTCCTCTCTAAAATCCATAAGAATGAACCAATTTTAAAAAACTTGGGCTCAAAATCTTTCTTAGGATATTTTGAGTTCAACAAAACAAACCGCAACAAAATCGGACTATGTGCGGCCGAACGCGAGCCGTTTGAACGCGCCGAGGTGCTCGACGTTCCCGCCGAATCCGCGAGGATTTGAAGTCCGCTGCAGGGGAAGAGCTTCTCTGCCAAAGCCTCAGTCGTTCATCACTGACGAAAAATCAAAGAAATTTTTGTAGAATAAGGGGCTTACCTCACTTCTCCACATAAGCAGCTCGATCCAAGCAAGTCTGATACTGAGACTAAGACTAAGAGAACAGCTTTTGGATGCCTCGTGCGTGGAAGTCTTTCAGCTGACCGCGGATGAAAGAGTGGACGGCTTGTTTGACCTCTTCCACTGATTCAAAATTTACTCCTCCAAGTTCAGATTTCAGGAACGGGAACAAATGGTGGTCTGGTTTGCCATTTATTATCGTATCTGAAATCTGAACTCGGAGGAGTTAATTTTGAATCAGTGGAAGAGGTCAAACAAGCCGTCCACTCTTTCATCCGCGGTCAGCTGAAAGACTTCCACGCACGAGGCATCCAAAAGCTGTTCTCTTAGTCTTAGTCTCAGTATCAGACTTGCTTGGATCGAGCTGCTTATGTGGAGAAGTGAGGTAAGCCCCTTATTCTACAAAAATTTCTTTGATTTTTCGTCAGTGATGAACGACTGAGGCTTTGGCAGAGAAGCTCTTCTCCAGTAGCGGACTTCAAATCCTCGCAGATTCGGCGGGAGCGTCGAGCTCCTCGGCGCGTTCAAACGGCTCGCGTTCGGCCGCACATAGTCCGATTTTGTTGCGGTTTGTTTTGTTGAACTCAAAATATCCTAAGAAAGATTTTGAGCCCAAGTTTTTTAAAATTGGTCCATTCTTATGGATTTTAGAGAGGGGGGATACTCACTTATTGAACGCCCCTCGTAATTTTTGATGTCACCACAATATTCTTGTATTAATACCCAAAATAAAAATTCCCTTACTTATGAACTGAGCCTTATGCTCTAAACACAGTATCCTTACTGCTTGGAAAGAAGTAAAGAGAAAAAGAGAGAACTTTACTGAGAAGTTCTAACGTTATATAATTATTCAATTTTGGTAAGTTGCTGGCAAGCTGTTGTGCCTTAATGAACGCAATAGGAGTTACTACAGAGTTTTTGTGAAAGGAGAAAGCCGATTTTTCCTCTCCAATGTTTGAACAGGGTAAGAGAGTAAACAGTACAATATTATAGTCCCAACAGCTTCATGCTTCTCCATTGAGATGAGAAGATCAATGCTGCGGTTACATTCTTTTCAAAATAAGTTAAAGGATAAAAAGTTTGCTTCTATCTTCCGTGCTTCTTCACAGAGCTGAAAACAAAATGTTTCAACGCCGAAACTAGGTTATAATAGATTTAGTTCTTTGAGATCCAGTTATGACAAATAACAGCTTTAACTGGTAATCAATTTTGAAGAAAGAGTAATGAGATCAATGTATTAAAGACCTGTACTTTGTTCAGAGACTCCTTTGTACAGTGTAGATATGGCTACATGATAAAATACATGCCTCGATTGAATTATAAGTATTCTCCAAAATTTCTTGCAAAGCAACAAACAAAAGAACTCTACATGGATTTTTAGATTGTTAGTGAACACACAAAATCAGGTAGTGCAAGAAGAAGAAGAGATAACCATTTATAACTCATGCAATGAATTACAAGTTAGAAAGTTATTTGGAAAAAAACCACGCAGCATTCAGGAAGAAACAAATAAATAAAAGGAGAAGCGTTTGCAGATGACAATAACATGCTCAAAAACATTCACAGACAAGAAAAAAGACCAGAAAATGGAGATGGTGCCAGGGTTTATGGTTATGGATTTTGGTACAATCAATGCACAATATACTCATAAATTATTTATTCATAAAGAACCCATCGCCTTTCTACATACTGGAATTAGTGTGACGGTTACAAGTTACTGATTAGTACCCATTGAACTAAGTATGGGACCAAAGCAATTCAATCTGAAAGGAAGAGCATCACTTAATTTTTAGTTGTATTGTACAAACGAGAATCAACGATTAGGATATTTAACACTTCGGATGAAATTTTAATAACCACATGCCAAAAATGTTATTTTAAAAGAAGGCATGAAAAATAGATTGTTTCACATGTTAAAGAATTGTCGGTACTCCCTAGGTTTAATTCAAAGACTTATTTTTAATGGTCTGAGATGATTTCAAAAAAGGTTCTCGTTTAGGATACTAAAGCGGAGGCCAACTTGGGCTACATGAAGGCTTCTTTAACTCCCGATCTCATTCTTATCAACCAATGCTCTAACTTTCAGATAATAATGTCTTTGCGTCGAACCATTGCTGTGGGTACTCACTTTGCTAGCAGCCGCATTAAGTATTCGGGCGTAGTTGGATCAGGTCTCAGAGGTGGACTCAAGACATGAGCAGCGGCATGGCTCCAGCAGCTATATCCTGTGCCATGGGAGTGTGTCCCGACACTTGCTGCTAAAGTCTCCCCGAAAATTACACACTCTTCACCGTTACTTAATTTTTCATCACGCTTGGCTGCCACAACATTTCCAGCTGATTTACTCATAACGTGTACTACATACAACGGACTACCAACCTACAAAAATCATTCTTTAAAAAATAACCGGATCAATAAATACAGTTTCGCAATCTTAGCTAAAGCTTGTAAAGCTTGCGAGTGACTAAGAGTGATTTGGAGTGTTCAGTCACACTTTCACGATCATCGGAGAATGCTTCCTGTGTTACCATGAAATTAACTTCCCCTTTAAAATCAAGTAGTTTTTAATAGAGTAGGAGGGGGTCGGGATGCTAAAAAGCACCCATTGCTGAATGCAAAAGATCTTTCTGGGAAGATCACTGACTTTCGCTGAGTACAACATGTCTCTTTACTTCAAAGTATTCTTGAAGGTTGATATGGGAGAAATAATTCAAGAAAACGATAGGACAGAGGAAGTTTAAATATTCCGTACTGCTCGGTGAGTGCAACATAAATGCTAGTGGTTCTAAAACTCATATTAATTAAAAACCAATCGCCTAAGTTTAAAATAATGAGAAAAAAAGATCTTGTCAGATTATTGCATGCATCACTGCAACTGCACTGCAGGAGAAATTTATTTATTTTTCAAAAAACTAAACATGGGCGATAAAAATGTTTTGTGGCAGTGGAGAATGCAAAGAATGCTAGAAAAGAAATCAGGGTGATGGACGGGGATAAGAAAACAAAAGAATCAAGTAAAAATAGAAAATAAGAACAGCTAAGGAAAACTTATATGAACTTTTAGGCAGATTACAGTGGAACGACAGCACAAGAAAAATTAACGTTCTGAGTTGAGGGCGAAGTAAAAATACAAACAATGCATGCAAAAAGTTTGCAAGTAAGAGGACATCTGTCTAGATCATTACTTAGACTTTTGACCATTTTGAGAATTAGAAATCAATGGTCGTGACACTGATAAAGCGGAGACTAAGAAATTTTGGCTTGGATTGAAGAGATTACAAATAACTAAAAAGAATTATGGCAAAAAAATATGCATGCTCAGACGTGATAATTGGGACGTTTCCCTTTTTAATTCAGTCAGAATATGGTGCTGGAAAATTAACTTTCCGTTAACCATGTCGTTTCACACTTGCTGAGATTAAGATCCACGGTGTACTGAGTATTCCCAAAATATTACGGTCGGTCCTGCTGAGGATTAAGGTCCCTCAGAAAAATTGTCTGACGAGGTTCATCCGACGGTGAGTATGCGTTTGAAAAATTGTTGAACGAGCCTTTTTCAACCATTTGATTACTTGTTGTTATTGACCTCATATTTTTACGAATCTTGTTCAAAAATGTTTAGGCATTACACAATTCTAAAACAAAATCAAAAGGTGCCTAATGAGATGCCTAGTAGAAATCAACATACCTGATTGGCAATGACACAGGCTCGGTTTGTTGCTTCTGCTTCGACTTCTTCTGGCCGTGACATCTCATGACCTTCAGGTCCAGTAATACCCGCATTAAGCAATTTTTTTGTGTTCTAGAAAAGAAGAAAACGAAATGTTAAACAGGTAACCGAAAAACTAACTGTTAATGTTTCGATGGAGTTTCAAGACTTAACAGGTTAATATGATTGGATTCTCTAGATCCCACCCTACAGAAAGGTGTATGAGAAATTGAGGAATACTGAAAAAAAAGGCTTTTTATAAATTATATTGACTAGAAATGCAAACTTCTTGGCGTAGCTATTGCTTATCACAAAGTTACGCTTATTAGAGACTCTACCTCCATCTCCTTCTCATCCCAGTTATGCTTTGGTTAGTAACCAGTGACTTTAACTTTAAAAAATGCTAATGGTAATGCTATGTTCGACAAGAGGTGCAATTCTCATCAAGCAAAATTAAATAAATTTACTATAGGTATTACTTGTTTCTCAAGTGTACATTATCGGCAAGTTATCAATTGAGAAATCCAGTCAGTTAGCTGCCAGCAATTAAATTTCAGTAATAAACATCCTGTCTGCTTCTAATCATTGGATTACTGGAAAGCCACTATTCTTTAGGCCTTGTCCACACGAGCGCGGTTCGCGGAACTTATTTCGAGGAACTTGTTCCCGAAACAAAACTTATTCCTCCAAAACCTGGAACTTCCCCCGTACTCCGAGCTTCTACATATGTTTCTTTTGATGTGAATTTGTTTGTTTTTGTTTTTTACGTCCTTTATATGCATCTTGACATTTATTTTTGTTACTTTGGCGGCCGTAATAATCTATTATTTTGCAATAATTGTATAGTTTTATTGAAGTTACGGTTCCAGTTTGGGCGAACTCGTGTGGACAGCATGCCTCGTTTCAAGGAATAAGTTCCAGGAACTGAGCAGTTCGTCGAATAAGTTCCGCGAACCTGCGCTTGTGTGGACAGGGCCTTATGGTCTTACAAGTTGTCAGGAGGAATTTGCCGGAAAAAAGCAACAGCAAAGTTTTTTAGAATAATTTCATAAAACAACAATTTGTTGAAAAAAGAAATGTCAGCAACTTTTGTAGACCCTATTCTATTCCATTGAAAAATGATTAATAGACTGAATAGAAAAAGGAAGGGTGACAACAAACCTCTGCAATAATGTCTCCATTTTCAGCATGTACCATGGGTAATGCTCCTAGTTCCTTACAAGCATTAAAGACATGGTATAATTCAGTATCTGATAATTGGTAGCTTCCTTTATATGCTAAAAATGACTTAAATGAGTTCACACCATGCTTTTCGACTAGTTCTTCCATCTCTTTTTTGACCTGTAAATACAAAGAACAATACATGTAGAAATTGCATGGACATAATATAATTTATTTATAAAGGGTTGACAATTGATTAAATTTGAAGCCTACCTCCGTTTTTGAATATTCATAATACAGAATAAAATACTCATTAATCATTGGCGAAATTTGATGTCCATATTGGAGGGAAAAAATTGGAGCAGGAGAGATGAATTAAGTTTTAAGTACGTTGAAAAACTTACACTGCTGGACCACCAAGTGACTGCAACGTGTAGACCATAATCGCAGCACACTTTCTCGTCTGCGCGTCTTCTCCACTCATAGTAGGCATCGATCAAAGACTCTTCTTTTGCTGGCAGAACAAAATCGACTGAAAAAAAAGCTTGACTGATTAAATGCCCAAGATTGATCTATACATTGAAAACATTTCGGCTAACTTGTATCCCATGTTAGGCTCAGAGACCTAAAATGAGATCCAACATACAAAAATTTGTTTGATCCTGAGTTTGAGGTTCATTCAAAAGTTCACCACAAGCCCCTTTTCTTAAACCTATTTTGCCAACACTACTGAAACAAGTGTGTAAAAACGCAATGGCATACTCAACAAGGTAAAATTTTGCACTTGAAAAACCCCACAGGCTTACATGGTGCACTACACCCTTGATTTTCAAAGAAATCATTTCAACACTTCATTTTACGATTCATAACCTCCGCAATAATTTTTATTCCCTTTGAAACCTTGACTTAAACATCGATGGTAGCTTACTAAGACTACTGCCATGCTAAAGAAGAACGCTGTATGAGCCTTCAGACGTTGCCAAGTTCCCTTTGATAAAAACCGAATATAGTGGGAAAATTGTGAATATTTTTTTCCAAAATTCTCAGACAATTTTGTCCGCAATTTTATCTAAAATATCTGAAAATTTCAAGGACAAATATGCATGATTGTCGTCAAAAATACATGTTTTATCATGTGAAATTTGGCAACTCTCGACTGTTCATACCTCGTTCTTCCTCAACACGGCCGACTACTCATCAGTTTTGACAGGCAGCTGTCTTAACTTTTGATTCATTGAGGTTTGTTTTCACTTGAAACAAAAGGGAATTAGAAGATGAATAAACTATGAGTTCTCTATACTCTATGTACATTTTACAAACAATCGACGAGCCTATCTTTAAAAAAAACCTGATACAGGCTTTCATAATTTTCATGAATTTTAAAAATGAACTTGGTAAAATTTAGGAGGAAAACAGAAAACTCACTGATCATAGTTGTGCCACCAGCTACAGCTGCCTTGGTGCCTTGATAGAAATCGTCGGCACTTTTGGTCCCCATGAATTCAACATCCAGGTGAGTGTGAGGATCAATTCCACCTGAAACATAATATTAATTTGCTGTAATTCCAAAAAATTATCTCATTCAAATTGAAGGATCCACATGCTATGATTTCATCTTCCAATTAGTATTAAATACTCACGATTTGACGTTCCTGAATTTATGACAGTTTAACCGGTTTAAAGATGAAACGATTTCACCTTAATGACAAATGCTCAAAATTTAAAGTAATTTAATTAACAGTTTTAGCTTTGTGGTAAAAAAAATGAACCGAAACTGCGAGTTTTCGAAGTTGACGGCGAACTTTCACCACCGCGACCGACTGACTGGACAATACAGACAAATGTATACAGGTTTACATCAAAGCTTCAAGTTTTCAGTCTCGGAAATTTTCGAGCGTTTTCTTAGACAACGTGCGTGCAACGCGTAAGAAATTATGCATCTCACCACCAATGCATTCCCATTCTGCTCCTTTAAAAACCGTTGCGCCTAGCTATGAGCGTGATACAATTATTTCCACTTCAATGTGGCTCAAATCGCATAATCCCTGAAATGAAGGAAAACTGAAATTTTTCTCTCGGCGCATTACGAGTTTGTGGCTTTATAAAACGCAAGAGCTAGCTGTATCAAAATCATTCGCTTTGACAGTCGAGAGAAAATTCTCCTGAGACAAGAGCATGTACACATTTTTAAACTTCGCAAGGCGTGTTTCATTTGATTTTGTACGAAATGAGACCTGAGGCGCGTTCATGAACGCGAACGGTTGCCGTTGCATCTTCGGCAATCAGCAGTCTCTCTCTGCTCCCAAGTGCCCAGCGAGATACCTCACCTTGAAATTCACTCAAAAGAGATTTTAAATTTTTTTAAAGCAATTTCGTTATTTTATCCGACATTTTCAGGGTTTCCCTCAATTTTTTAAAATTCCGATATAGTGCCCGGTTTTCTATGACTGCGGTAACCCTATCTTACATCAATCCCATTGATGTGGGAACAAACCTCGGCTTCCATTTTTTTCACGAAAAGTTGTAGGGACGTGACTGCACTTTAAATATCTACAATCTGTAGATACTTGTCACTTCCCGCCAGGAAACTCGTACACTCAAAAAAAGGTATGTCTCTGAGACCAATAAAAAATGGTTCGGAGATCCATAATTTCTAACCAAAGTGACTTACCGTCTACAGTACGGCTTTCTGAGCCATACTTTATTGGTCGTGAACCTATAAGCATGGCTCCACGAACTATAATTTATGGCTTCATGATCCATAACTCGGCCGGCAAGTCACTCTTCCCATACTTGTTTTTTAAGTGTAGTCATACAACAATAAATAAGAATGAAAGTCAACCTTGCAACAACTTGTTAAAGATCTTCAATTTTGAACGTATCTCGTAAAATCGAATGAGTAAACATTCACTGAGACTGACCCATCAGGTAATGATAGATGCTTAAGGAGCGTGACCGTTCGCGTGTATGAGAACAGTGGAAAAAATTGCGCCCTCCTAAGTCCTACCGCATTAGCAATTACGCCACGCTCGGTGGGCTCGGAAGGCAGGGATGGAAAAGGGCGGCAGGGAAATGGTCGCTCGTTGAGGTCAACTGTTTCTTTTAAACATGAATTCCTACACATACAACAGCAACACCACTGCAAAGGGTTGCCCGGCGCTTTCGTGCCAATCGAGGGAGAGGCCCCCAGGGATGAGAGAAGGGGGAGGTGTACTAGTTATTTAATAACTAATGTAGCAAGGAGGGGCTCCTCACACTGGTTTAGCGATGGATATAAAATTTAGGAGCTGGAAAGGTTAGAATTACGTCAAGTTTACCGATAATTTCACAACTTTTTATCCGGAATTTATTTCCGTCTAAGGTAACGACGGTGGATTGCCGCACATAGTATACACATCGATTCTTCTGATCATATCATGAATAAGAGGTTAAATGACCTTCTATATTTAACAATCACTGCTTGTAAGTTGTGAGTGAAAATTGTGCTATCGAAAGAGGATTTTGTCTTTAGTTTTACAAGCAGCGCCAACTTTGCGCGTAAAAATTCAGTTCTGTTGACCGCGCTTTCTGAAATGAAAATGGCTATGAGAATAAATAGAAAGACGTTCGATAGAAAATGTTTTAAGTTACGCATTGACTAGTAGGATGGCTCGAACAGAAATGTTGTATCCATAGGTAGGAGCACAGTCAAATGCGCAAGAATTCTCCATTACGGACACCAATTTCTAAAAGTCATGTGTAAGAGTTAAATTCTGAAAGACTTGAGTGATTTGGCCAAAATTGCATGGTTTAACTACATACAGGGTAATCCAATAGTCCCGGACCACCTCTGGGAACCTCAGAGGTCTTTTTTCTGAGGGGTCTATCTAAAATTTTGGGATATCCAAATGTCCTTTCCTTTGCCCAAAGAGCAATTCTAGGTCTCTATCTCAATTTTTTCAGAAGTTACAGGAGTAGTGCTGGACTTTTGGATCAGCCAGTATATCTAGATAGTATACTTCTGTACCGGTCCGAATTTTAAGTTCAAAAATCTGAAAGCCTTTGATTCCACTTTCAAGGTTTCCCTTGTTGACAGAGTAAGCGGAGGAAATCAAACCTACAGTGAACATTTTTGTCGACTTGGAACAAACCCAGGCATCGTTAGCGCCATTCTTTGAACTTCCGGACCTCCTCTCCCCCCTTCAGCCCTATCTACGAAGCAATTAAGAGACCCGTAAACCTGCTGGTCTCGAACAGGGTACAAAAAATACCCAGTTCCACGATCTGAGCTGCAGCTGACATTTTTCTGACTGGACAAGTGCGGGTAGTTCAAACTGAGTCGAACGAGGTGTAAGAATACGAAAAATCCCATTTCGAATCGTTACAGGAAACCAACGCCGAATTGAAGCCACTCCGGAGAACCATAAATTAGGGATGGGTCCCATTCTTCAAATCAAGGATTTATCTATGTTAGAGATAAGTGCAGGCTAAGTAATGAGGCTATTACGGAGGGCTCGCATTCGCGATTGAAGTACGCACTTACTTAATCCTTATTCAAGATTACGGCAGGGGAGTTATGATCAAATTGAATTAGTTGTAAGCCATTTTCAAGCTTGACGCGAGTATAGAGACAGCTTTCATTGATGACTGGCCGGCGCGGCGACTGCGGAGAATCTTCAATAGTCTTGTCGTCAGAGGCGGATCCAGCAATTTGGCAACACCGAATTCCTCCATTTAAACCTATGCTAAATAATCGATTCTTGTCGGAGCACCCGGCCCCTCCAAAAATCGATACATTTTCATAGGTTTAAATGGAGGGAATCCGGTATTGCCAAATTGCTGGATCCGCCGCAATGCTTGTCGTACAATGTTGAAAACGTTATCATTCAGATCATCTTCTTTCAGCTAGTGCAGGAGCCAACCTAAGATCGATTGGCCGGGTTGTAAGATTTCGCTGTCGATGGAAAGATGGTACATCCCTGAACGCAGCCATCTTACAGCCTCCCGAATAGAATCGATTAGTTACAAAAAGGATCAAGCGCCAGACATAAAAATACGAAAAAACAGTATAAACTGTAAGAAAACCCCCATTTTAAATTGCAGATTGATTAATCATGTAATGAGTTAATTCATCGCTTTAGTATTTTAGAGCTCTGAGATTTATAAGGGGTCAATTAAAACGGTTATTACCATTGTTCTCAAATTCTCATTTTTGGCGCTTGGGCCCTTTCGTAACTGACCGATTCAATTATGGAGAGGAGAGTTAGAGGATTGTTGATAAAGAGAGGCGGACTGGCTCCCCGAAGCGGCCCGGGAAATCACTATAGCCATGGCAAAATCATTCGGTATGAATTTTGAAACGTGCACGGCCGAGGGTAACCCTGAATTTGCCTGTCTTTGTTTTGAGGAAATGCGCACCGTTTTATATTGCTTGCCCCCCAACAGATCAGATTGCACGCGAAAAAAGCGCGTGCTTCTCTAATATCGTGGTAGGTAAAGTCGTCATAGTCTGCACTGACGGGTATTGCATGTCAAAATTCAAGCATAACTCGCATTGGTCGCTGCGTGATTCGCCCAGGTATGCGATGGAGTGCGCGACTAAGCAAGTGACACAGCTACCTAAACGAGTAACGAGGGTAGCGAGACATGCAATTTAGAATTCGGCAGATGTCAAGAAATTTGGAATTTTTGATATCCTGAAACTCAATTCTTCCCTAGATTCACTTACAGATTCTTACTTCCCTGGTAAAAATTGGCAGTAGAATCTGTGTTCCAAAATACCATAGACCTACGGCCGGCTGTAAGATTTCCAATAGCTTCTACAGCCGGCTACACAATTTCTTATAGCCTTTTATAGCCGATGGCGATTAAGCAACTCACAGCCAGGCGATAAAGTGTATGCTAAACGCCACTAATTACGGATGCCAGGACTTAGTGAGTTTTTGGACCACTGCTCTCTTTTAGGGCTGTAGTATCTTGATTTATTTTGCGAGGGAAGCTCCGTATTTTTGATGGATGCCTGCCATTCCTAATATATTAGAGCGCCTTCAGTTTCGTATGATACTGTGCAATACCTCTGGTGTGAAATAGTTGCTTCAAGCGCCGTGGCACGCTGCGGTGCGGCAGGCGGGCAGCCAGCTCGAAACGCACATTGGCGCCTACAAACCTAACAGGGATACTTCACGCGTTGCGCAATGCGTGAAGTATCCCTGTTAGGTTTGTAGGCGCCAGTGCGTCGCCGCTCCGCTTTGTGTTAGGCTCTGATACTTAATCTGGCGGAGTCAGCGTTATTCAACTCATGATTTTGAAATTTTTGCACATACTGTATGGATTATTCTCGTTTTAATTGATGAAAAAAATATGTATTAAAGGAAAATATAACGTGTGTTTTGTAAATATTAAGGTGGTGCCGTATCAAACTTAATGATTTCCAAAGCACACGAATTTATACACAATTTCTTTTAGCCTTCTATAATCGATGGCGAAAGAGCAAGAGCCAGGCGATAAAGTGTAAAGCCCGGCGATAGGAACTATAGCCCGGCTGCAATTCTACAGCCAGCTATATGATTTTCTGTAGCCTTCTTTAGCCGGCTATAAGAATTCCTATGGTATTTTGAAACGCAGCTCTTATCGCCAATTTTTTACCATGGTTCTCATGAAATTTTCAAGATAGCCATATAATTCCTCCATCTTAAAATTTCCTGACTTTTCTCTGACTATTTTGCTTTTCCCTGACTCCAAAATTTTCGGATTCCCTGACTTTCCCTGGCATTCGAATTAAACTTCCGCTTTGAGTTTTTCTACTTAACGCCGAACGCATTGAATTCCCTGACTTTTTGTGTGAAATCCCAGACTTTCAGGGCTACGACAAAATTTAGAAAATGGGATTCCCTGACACATTTGGGTAAAATTCCTCGACGATTGAAAATATGCCATATGGCCAAAAAAACCTAACTTCGAAATGATGTCCAGGCCAAAATGGTTATTCTAAACGTCAAATCCATTCTAGAAAGCTAATAAAAATGAATTACCAATTTCCCCTTACACTTTCGTCATTTTCTCGGATTTCCAGGTTTTCCCAGACTTTTTAAAATTCCCTAGCATTTCCCATTTTCCCGGTATTCCCTGACAGTGGCAACCCTGGAATTTCCCCAATCGCCGCTACTTCTCTGACTTTCCCAAGTTTCCGGACCGCCGCGCCGGCGACCCTGAATTTTCCATCTCAGGCTTTCTGCCGTGCTAAGGAAGAATGCCGTATGAACATTTGAGAGTTGCCAAATTGCCTTCGATAATATTTTTGAGGAAAGTTATTCACATATTTCCTTGAAATTTTCAGGAACTTTTAATCAAAATACGAACAAATTTCTCTGAAAAATTGGAAGAAAAATATTCATAATTTTAACAGCAAATCCGAGTCTTATCGTAGAAAATTTGGCAACGCCTGAAGGTTCATACGGCGTTTTTCCTTAGCACGGCAGATTACCTGTCCTGTCCTGTCCTGACAAGCCCTTGCGACGAAAAACTGAGAAACTGACATGTTCTAATTCATACTTTACGCTGCAGTTGCTGCTTTGAGTGCCTTGATGCTCTGTTGCATGGAGGAGTGTTGATGAGTGTGCACCCAATTTGGTGCAAGTCCAGTGACCTCAAAATATATGAGCGACGACGGATAATTTGCATGATTTCGGAGCAGACTGCATCCAGCCCCGGCGCAACGACCGCCTCGCTTCCCGCAATCCGTCATTGTTCCGTTCCGTTAAGAAAACTCTTTCTAGCGCCGCGCCGTCACTTTATTTGGTCCGTGACCGTCCTCAGGACCGTAATTCACGAAATCGCTCCGCGCGTCGCGTTGCCGCGGCGGCGGCGGGAAAAAATGAGAATGCGTTGACCTTTACGGAAACCACCGAAATTGAAATCGCGATCGGCAGACGTAACGACTCGACATGGCTGTCAAAGTGCGCAGGGATCCTTGAAAACCTTGATTCCACTCCTCTCTAGAAGGATCAGCTGCAGGGAGAACAGCGTAAAGAAGCTCTTCATACGTCTCAATTTCAACATTTTTTCTTTCTTGGGGATCCTTCGAATCCCTGGTGAATGCCTTTCTTGCCCTTCCAGACCCCATTTTATGACGGTGTCCTTCTTTGCGCCCCCAAATTCTAAGTTGACAAACTTAGCGCCCAGAATAATGAATTCCTATCCCAAGAATTTTGCATCATTCGCCTTGGACAAAAAGGTAAACAAATAAAGGGAAGTTTAATGGGTCTCCATCGTCGTTTATTTATGAGTAGAATTAATTTTTATTCCGAGCAAATTGAAGAGAAAAGGATCTGAGTTTTTTGGCGGGAAATGTTGAAAAACCAGATATCAAGCCCTTGGGACTTAAAAGGAAAGGTGCAGTGGCTGAAAATGTTCCATTTTCGAATGGCTCTCTTACAACTAACTGGTCCACACTGGAAAAAAAACACATTGGACCTAGTGTCCAGACTCTTGAAAACAGTGACAAGAAAAATTACTCTTGAATCAATCAGATTTTTGCTTAAATCAAAAGGAAATCCGCTCAAATTAAGAGGCTTGGTTCTTAATTCAAGCAAAAATCCGATTGAATCAAGAGAATTTTTCTTGTCGATATTTTTAAGAGTCTGGACTCTAGATCCAATGTGTTTTTTTTTCCAGTGCATTTCTTGGAAGACCTTAGTATGACAATGCGTTGTGCGTGAAAGTTTTCCTTCGAAGTTTGATTATCGTGCCAGAAAGTAAGCCATATTCACCAGACTAGCAACACTAAATTCGGACCCATTCTCAGAATTCTGAAGCGCGGTGCTTCAAATCTATCGCCACCATTTTCAAACAGAGCTCTCACTAATGGTCCTCTTCATGTTTCAGGCGATTCCCTCCATTTTCAAAAAAAGGTCGGCGAAAATTCTTCGAGCGGTTTCTTTGGTGCCTGCTTGATTGAGAGTGACAGTTGGGCAGGCCAACTTGAGATAGACTGGTTAATATTTGACTGAGCGACTTGTTTAACTAGTTCCGTCTTTGACTAACTAATCGTTCCGATGCAATGCGCTGTAGTCGGATGGAGGATATCCAGGGTAATTTTTTGATCCACCGATATAGAAATTTATTTAGAGAAGAGCGACGGTTCAAGCTCAAGGTCATACGCTTTGGCACCAAAATTAGCAACTAGCTAGTACTTCACAACATAGTGTGAAAAATATGAAAGATCTACAAAAAAGTCACAGATCTTAAGCATACTATTCCTCGGATAGTTCAATTTATATTTCCTACGTTTTATTAGCCCTGGAACAGCTCTGGTGAAATCTTGTTCGAATCTGCGTACTGTTTTTCTTGTAAAAATAAATCATTTCAGCAGTTTCTTTCAGACTTTCCAAAAAAAAAAGCATCGTAGCGTCAATTTTAAGTCAAATTTTGCAAGATTCCAGCTATGACCAGCAAACTCCGATTAGCTACCCGAAAACTTAAATTTGCGCATGATTTTTGAACCATGCGACGCAAGGTGGCGATTTTTCATCCAAAAATTAAGACGACAAAAAATGCCGATTTGAGAGAGGTTGAACAGAGCGTTACTTGCCTTTTTGAGGGGGCGCAGAACTAGGTTAAAGGTGCATTATGTGGGGGTGGGGGGAGTGAACAAAATCCGATTCTCAGCTTTAGCACTAAATGAATGGCACCTGGCGCTTTGACCTGTTGGCGTAATAAAGACGAAGACACATCACTCCCTGACAAGAGACTTTTCAGTAACAGAGGCTCTGTTTTCGCCTAGTCGCTTAAACGAAGGCGACAAACTGGCTCTGTTTACCGCGAAGCAGTCGTTTTGCGAAAGGATGATCATAAAAATTGAAAATTACAGCTTTTCTCTTTCACTAGATTCGACGCGGTGCGAGCAAATCGAGCAAGGTTAGCAACACTCCGACAGTGTTATGAAGTGTTAACCACCAGTTTGTTTTGACTTGAAATGACACCGGGAGTGTTTTATTTGACACCGACGGACTTAGGGCACGGCGCGGCGCGGTTGTAGGGCTGCCGCGTCGTCCTCATCATATCCAGTCGGATCTTTAATGAACGCGGCGCGGTGTGCCTCTGCCTTCGACGGAGCGACTTCCGTTTCCGCTAGCTTCCCGCTCGGACCCGTCCCGTCGACTCGATGCGGGATGTGATGGGAGAAGCTCCTGACGAGTGCGAGTGCCGCACAGTGGATCGAGTCGATAGGAGAGGTCGGACGAAATTCGGAAACTTTAAAACGCTTATAACTCCATTAATACAATACTTTAAGGTTCTAGAATTGGTTCCAATGGTTTTCTCGTGAATTTTGCTGCCATAAGCACCCCTTGAAATTAAAAATGTGACGAAATAAACGTCAAAATTTGCAGTTTAAGTCAAAAATTTGATGTCTGATCTCTCTAGTGGAATTGATCCACTGTGCGGTCGCGGCCCCAAAAGGCAGATGCAGCGCGCGAGAAGGCGAGGATATGCAAACTTCCCGACCGGGATCACCGTTACGTTTCCGCTCACGCATCCATTAATTATTTATCCAACACTTCTCTCCCGTGCTACGGAAAAACGCCGTACGAACATTCGAGAGTTGCCAAATTTCCTCCAGAAAAGTGTTTATTTTTGAGGAGGGTTATGAATATTTGCACCTGGAATTTTGACATAAATTAGATCTAGTTACTAAGCAAATCTTCTGAAAAATTGAACGGAATATATTCACGAGTTTCCCTGAAAATTCGTATTTGATCGAAGGAAATTTGGCAACTAACGAAGGTTCATACGGCGTTTTATCTTAGCGCGGTAGTTCTCGCGCCTACCTCACCATGAATGGGAGATATCATACTGAGTCAAAGCATTCTTCCGACACTTTGGGTAGTATCGGTAAGACGCCTTCTCAGATATTAGGTTTTTCATTTACAATAATAACTTCAATAAAGAATGGGATCAATAGATTGATTTAACCCTTAGATGCCCGGCGGGCTGTTCATTTAAAATAGACAAAGCGATAGACAAAGTGGACAAAGAGAGTATGGAGCGATTATATTGGTTGAAATGGGTGTTTCTATTCGACTCGTTTTTGCACTTCTCTCCCAAATCTGGGAGACATCGCATGCGCAGCATAGAACGGACCATTGCGAGTTCACGCCTCACGCCATCACGCCTTCAATTTTGCAGACGCAACACGGACATCCATTAAGCACGAATAGTTGTATCTCTGCGCCGTCAACAACGTGCGACCTTTCTTTTACTCTATTTTCATGTTGTTTTCAAATCCCGTTGGACATATTTGAAGCGGTGCTTTAAGGCCTAAGTGAGCAACACATCCGAAGATATAAGGGACGTAATCGGGCCTCGTTTTTTATTCGTCCCAAATCGGAGCAACTCCTCATTGGCAGTATAAAGCAGAGCACTGCGAATTCACGCCTCGCGCCTTCAATTTTGCAGATGCAACGCGGATATTCATCACGCACGAATAGTTTTATCTCTGCGCTGGCGCGCTGTCATCAACCCGCGTTGAGGTGTCTCTTTGTTTTGAAATTTGAGAAAAGTTAAGGTTAATTTGCTCAAAATTGGATACAACAGTGTCCAAATCAATAAATACTTTGGGGAAAAAAAGTAAGAATATACTTAGTGATTGAAACGGAAAATGCGCTATTCAGATGTTTACATTAAGGATTAACGCTATTGAGGATGGGCAGATCTGGCTCTTCCTGAATATTTTCTGAATCATTTGACGAGAACTCTTCCCAAAGTCTGCTTTTTTAAAACGCGGACTGAAAATACATATATTTGTGGGGAAAACCACTGAGTATGGCGCCTAGATCTCGTTTCAGTTTTGCACGCGATCGCGAAGCCTCCGTCGTAAATTTTATTCTTGGCTGAGAATGGGACCACACTGTCTGCACTAGTGCATTGGGAGAATGTCATTTACGAGTTTACAAAAATGCTACAAATCTGTTATTATTAAATAGAAACTTGGCATTCTTGGCAAACTTGGATCGAAGATATCTCATCATGTTTGGCCGATCAATAACAATCCACCATCTAGGCACGATCTCAAAACACGCGTAACTGACCCACCGGCCACACTTACCCTTGAGGTCAGATACTGCTATGCGAAATTACCGCTTATCGGCATTGAATGACAATTCGTCGTTTACCGCACCAAGGAACATAACTCCAATCCAAGGTTGCAAGATTGACTAAAAAAAATTTACTTAATTTTTTAAATACGTGAACCTGTACAGTTTCAGTTCAAAAATTTCCTGATCTTTGCACAAGATCAGCGGAAAAATTCAAGTAGAAATAGCCAAGATTATCCTGGTAAAAAATGAAATTTTCGAAGGAAAATTGGACCGCATTTGACGAAAAGGAACCAAACCGCATCAGCTATTGCCACATTGGACTGGGCAATTTAATTTTTTACGAGAGACAGTTTTTGCGGGTTCCTTGGAATTTTTTAAGGAATTTGGTTCGTACTGTGGAGAAAATTCACTGCATTTGCTCGAAAACCCGCACAACCGATTTTGTGTAAAAAATTAAATTGCCCAATTAAATTTGGCAATAGCTAGAGTCCCTTTATCCCGAGAGTCAAGACAATGTGAATCCATTTCTGATTGGTTCCCGTATTTGAGGCCTTCACAGTGTCACAAACGGGAATAAAGATTACATTTTCACAGATTGCGAAGATTATAATCTGGAATGGACCAGGGAATTACGGGTTCGGCAAGGAACAAACGGAATGAGAGAAGGAACGGAGAAAGGAATTTGAGGATGGGCCGATCAAAGATTACGAAAAACGTTCAATTTCTGTAATCTTTATTCCCGTTTGTGACTCCATGAGGGGGTGTTGTCTTGACTCTCAGTATAAAGGGACTCTAGCAATAGCTAATATGGCTTGGTTGCTTTCTGTTCGACGCAGTCCAATTTGGCAACATTGAAATACAGTTACGTTCTTTCGTAATGAAAACGACGAATTGCGCGTTACGAAATCCTGAAACCGCTGAAAAATGAGCCCGGCTGAACCGCGCGGTGGATATTTAATCAAGGCGAGAGGAAAATCGCGGGCGGAGGGCCGAAAGGAGTGATGTATCGATTATTTATTTCGTTTTTGGACACGGCGAACGCCCCCCGACACCGCGATTGGGGTTGAAGACGACAGGGGGACCGGAGGGCGGGGGCGGGGGGTGTGAGGTTATTCAACAAGCTTTCAGGCTCGGCCTGCCGTGACCGGGCCCGCGCCAGATTGGATTAAGTTACTGGCGGGACTTCGCCGGCTGATAATTCATACCCATTCCGACGCGTTGCCGCCTTTGACCGATTGTTCCAGTCACTACCCTCCCTTGCTTCCCCTCCGACACCCCGCCACGGCGGAAAAACGCCAATAAGGTCGGGGCGCCGAATGGGGTGTGGCAAATATGAGGTTACATTCCTGTGAACCCAAACGCTACTCTCAGCTGGATCTGCCACCTGACTTATCGCAAAATGAGCGATGGAGAATTTGTAAGGGTCTGAAATTTGATGAATTTCGTGTTCAAGTTGAATCTACTGAGTGAACTGAACACGGAGATACCCTTGATTCATAAATTGAGCAATTATTAGAGGAGATATGACAATATAACCGATTCTGCTAAAACACATGTGTTTAAATGGGAAATGCCGCCAGATGACGTCATAAGGCGGCACATTTTCTCACTTTTAAATCAATTTTTCTCCAATTTCCCATGTCAGAAAAAATAAAGAAAAATACTGCGAACTCAGATCATTAGGCACTTTCAGATGGAGCAATACAATCTTTGTGTGCAAATTCTCCCTTTAAATTGGTAGATCCTTATTTCATTCGATGTTCAACCTCAAACGTAACTCAGTTCTTGATAACAATTCATTGATGGCGCCTATACAAGATGTTACATAGGGATTTGATGTTAAACGCCAGACGAAATCGATAACCAACCAATAGGATGACCCCAATTGGGATATACGTTACGAGATCAGGCTGCTGAATCCTAAAAGACTGGTTTTGAGTACTTAAACTTAGTAGTTATAGTTTTACAATTAGAAAAATCGGGGAAATTTTCAGCGATATCCTAATTTTTCTTGGTTCCACAAAAAAAAAAAAAAAAAAAAAAAAAAAACCTGGATGGCATTTTTTGGCACTTCTCTGATGTACCCTGATTTGACCGGAAAAATCTCTGATTATGCATCCTAATATTCTGGTCCAGAATATTAGGATGGAAAAGCTAAGGGAAAGTTCTGGGAAAGCTTAGGGGAAAAACATGAAAGTCACGAAGTCATAAACAGACAACAACTTAGTCCTTCGAAACAGCTTGGACACTCCGAATCAGGGTCAAAGTTCCCTGATTTTTCACGGTTTTCTTTCACACTTAGAACCCGCAAGAACTGCTTTGAAGTTAATAGACTCGCTCAGCAAGCGGAGACTTCACCGATGTGATAGAGGATGGTATCGATGGACTATCGTAATGACTCCCGCGTGCTCCGGAAAAACACCGTATGAATGAACATATGTTGTCCCAGTCCTCTCGGTAAGATATTTTACTTCGAGAAAAGCTACAATCATTTTTCCTTGAAATTTTCCAGGACGGTAGTTTAAACTGCGCAGGTAATTCTCCGAATTTTCTAAGAGCCGATAAACCTGAGTTTTCAAGACATTGACATTTTGACAAAATAAATCTGGCGACGTTCGGAGGTTCATACGGTGTTTTTCTTGAGGACGAGGACGACAGAATCCTCGGTCGTGACTGGCGATCCCGTTTCGGTGGATCCTGGATCGTGGCAATTAGCGCAAGTTGCAAGTGACAACGGTGCTCTCTGCGAGCTTCGTGTCTTCCTAGCGGCACTTGATCCGCTGGTCACATTCTCCCGCTGGCTAGTCGCTGGTCACTGGACGCCATCATCGTCACCGATACTGATACCGATACCAATAAGGTAGGAGACGGACACCGATTGAATTGTCTCGTTGGAAAACGGCCCTACTCCGAAAATTCCAGAAATTAGTTTTATCCCCGAAAAATACTGTCCTCCTAATAAAAGCTCAGTCTATCAAGGTAAAGTATATATTTACCGTTGCCGTGAATCATTTTGTTTTGAATTTTTTCTCGGCCTTTCTGGAGGAACGAAGTTATACAAGAATAATAACAAATATTGAAAGATTAACGTGTGAAAAACGATGAAAGGCGATGAAAGGCGATGGGCCTCTAAGCGAGGTATGAATTAAAGCACTACGTAAAAAATATTCTGCTCAAAATCGTACGTAGAAAATGGTTAACACAACGGGAAGTCTGAAAATCAACTCCTGTCTAAGATGAAAGTTCTTGCAATCAACATTGGTTAAATGACAAAAATACAAATGAGGACATTTGTTTAATCTAACTTCCATTTGATCTGTGTAAAAAATAATCTTGTTAATATCTTGTACAGGATTTTATTTCCGGGCTTTCCGTTGTATGAAGCATTTTCCACGTAAGATTTTGAAATATAACATGTGCCGTTTCTTTCTAGTTTAGACCTTGTCTAGTAGTGGCCCATTAGGCGTGGTAGGTGTGCAGAAAGTTCTTCGGAGCAAAAATCAAATGCGATCTCACAATCAGCCTAAAATTCCTTCACTCTTGGAAAATGTGTTACCTGTGCAAAAATAGCACAAAATAATAAGTACGCGATTAAAAAGAAAATAATAAAAAATTGAACGCTCTTTACGTGTTTGATCCCTTCCTTTCTCGGAAAAAAAAGGAACCATCCCGTCGATAAGAACGCGAGAGTTGAAAAGAATTAAAGTTTTTGATCAAGATGCGAAACCCGATAAAAAGCCAGGATTTCATCACGTAACTTAATACGCGGTTCCGCAAGTGAGCACATTGGATCGCTGTTTCTCGAGCACTTGCGTTTTAACTCCTTTTTTAAGATTAAGATGATCAACCACGACCCAAGGTATACGATTTTTCGGTCCCCCTAAAACAAAAATTCCCTTTATTCTAAAGCAGAATTTCAAGAAAGAATTGGCAACCGTCGGACGGAGTCGTATACGGGTCGCGCGCGCCGGCCGCACCGGGTTACAAAGCGGAAAGAGTGCGTAAAACTGTTAAGTCAGTTCAGTTGAAGCGAGGTTGCCGCGTTGTCTTCACAAATGATGATTCACGCAGTTGTCCGGATACGAAAATAAATAATTATCCGCACGATCGGGCAACTTCGAAAACAATAATTACAGTGTTATCGCTCTTTATGCCGCGCCATAAATGAGTAGGCGTTGAGGGGGGTTTCTCGGGCGCGTGTCTTTCAATGGGAATTTCGGCTGGTGGGGTCGTTCACTCATCCATGCAATACCTCCATCTTATTTCTTTGGGCCACTTATACTGCAGTCGTGGAGAAAACTAAGATCACCAATGTAGCTCAAAGAGGCTCCCTTCATTGGAACATTACACTCTTTATTTTGGGAAAGGATGCGAAGAGTAAACGAAGAAATTACGACCGACAGTACAACCAATCGCCAACTAATTCAACAAGCTGAGCTTTCCACTACAAAGTGGCTCTCTCAATTGCGACAATGGCCTTCACTCAACCCACCAACACCTAGGGTCAAAATGACCATTGAAGGTGTGTCAAGGTTCATGATCTATTCTTCCCTCTTCCTACAGGACTCATTTGTGGGCTTACATCAGAATTTTGACTCATTTTTCTAGTTGCACAACAATCAAAGTTAAAAGTATGAGAGATATTTCTCCACAACCGGAAAAAGGGTAAGGGGAAAGATTATTGATGAAAGAGCAGAGAGGAGACAGAAAGCTTAGTTTCGCATTTAAATTATGTACTGGAAATATCAAACGAATACTACAGGACTTTATTTCAGAAATTCATAGCCACTTGACAACTTTCTTTTATGAGTATCCGAAGTTAGAGAACGATAGAAAACACAGCTTCTGCAGTCCAATTCAGCCATACAGAGAGATCAGAAAAAAGAAAATATCCTTGAAAACTGAAAAACTTGACACCTCTTTACAAAAGTCTCTCAAGGCAAAGTACATTTACACCTTACAGGGAGAACCCTACACTCAGTAAAATGTCTTGTTGAACTGTTAGAAAAGTCTGCATTATACCTCATTAAAAGGCACCCACAAGATGCAGACAGAGATAACCATGAGGAATGCGATTGCTCAAAGCTCTTTAGAGTTGAAACAACTTTCTGACATAGCATGTCTGCAAACCGTTTCCAAGGATTTATTAGTTTTGCAAAGATAGCAAACAATCTTCCAACTAAATGTGGGTCAGTGAGTAAGCTAAATTCCAAAGTCAGAGCAAAGGAATGCGTTCAGCTGATTACATGTTACAACTTCACACTTGCTGGATCACTTTTCCATTGATTGTCTGCAGACAATTTTTCAAGGAGATGGGTTTGATGCTCATTCATGTTTACGTTTCAGCAGGAGAATTTGTTTAGGTTTATAAAAAAGTTCACATCAGTTGATAAACCAGAAGCGATGGGATTTTAAATATTGAGCCAGTGTTTTCAAAGATGTTCAGGAACATAGATACCTAGAAGCCATGATTTCACACTGAGTTAGGGATTTAGGGTCTTCGAAGATTCCAAATTTTTACATGCCTGCCCACCGGTTTTCGACAAAATTGTCCACCAATTTCCAAAGCTGTGACTTTTTTTCTTTTTTCCTTCTCCACACATGAAAATTTGCTCTTCTTCCATATTTTCATGCCGAGGCCTATGATCAAGCACTTCCAGCATTCCAGCATCGAATAGCAGCTTGATTCTGAAGTATTTGACTTTCTATTGCAGTTCATAAGTCAAATCTTTTATTATCCTTCTTTCTATTTTTCAGAAGTTTCTTTATAGAGGAAAAATTAAAACTGAAGAGCTTTTAAAATTCATCACAGGTCAAGCATGGAATGTTGACCCTCAAAAAGCGGTTGGGTGGGAGCACTGATTGATTAGATGTGTGAACTTGCAGCATTATTAGTGAACAGTGATGTTGGTCTTACTGATTTTGTGCGAGGTAAAACCTTTCTTTTCGTCATGCAGTTAAAAAAAGAAACAAATAAATATTCGTACTTCATATGTTCAACTTACCTGGTAGAAGCAAGAGACCAGCAGCATCAATAGTTCTTGTTCCGCCGGGTATGATCAGATTTCGTCCCAGTTGCCTGAAAAAAGAGGGAAAGCAAAATTTCAGGAAATCATTCTTTTTTTAAAGTTATAGCTTTAGGTATACAATGGAGAATTTGCACACAAAAATTTTATTGCTTCATCAGAGAGTGCGTTATGAGGTGAGTTTGTAGTATTTTTTATAATTTTTTTCTGACATGGGAAATTGTAGAAAAGTAGATTTAAAAGTGAGAAAATTTGCCACATTGTGACATCATTTGGCAGCATTTTCCATCCAAACACATGTATTTTAGCAGATTAGGTTATTTTGTCATATTTTCTCAAATAATTGTCCAATTTAAAAATCAAGGATATCCTCGTACTCAGTTTTCCTAGCGGTACCATTTGAAAGATGAAATTTACAAGAGAGACATGGTAAAAACTAAAATTCGCTGGAACTTTACAACTGCCCACGCAGAAGTGTTTATTAAGGAATTAAACAGCCATGCTAAGGAAGAACGCTGTATTAGCCTTTTAATGTTGCCGAATTTCCTTTCGTAAAATACACTTTTTCATGGAAATCTGTCCAAATGTTTCCTCTGATTTGGAAAAAAAAATGTTGGCTCATAATTGGATCTAAATTACCTGTCAATTTCAAGAGAAAATATTTGAGACTCTCCTTAAAAATATAAATTTTATGGGAGGAGATTTGGCAACTTCGAATTTGCATACATCGTTTTTTCTTGGTACGACAGTACTTACAGTAAATCAATGCTATCAAAAAGGCAACTTCTCTGGCCTTTTCATTTCAATATATCAGCCTTTTTCCAGAGGTCTTTGTTGTCTTAATCGTTTTCCTTTTTACTGTGTAATTTTAACTTACTTTATGACTCCTTCTTCTATATATAAATCAGCATCTGCCATTCCATCAGCATTGACGACTTTACCATTTTTGATCAGAAGCCGATTATGAGAGCTCTGAAATCAAGATTGAAAACATTGTAAGATGGGATTTCAAAAGGAAATTTCCCTAGACAAAAATAAACTTCTGCAGCTAAAAATAAATATTCCTCACTATTAAAACAAACATTCCTCATAAAATATGACAGCAAGTTGTCTGTTTTAAAGGTGCTTCTTTTATTGATAATAATCATTCTTTTATGGCAGGCATTTGGTATCCAAGCTTTCTTTCTGGTTGAGGAAACAATTTTGACACGAATTAATTACCCTGTAGTGGACAAAAGTAGACAACATTCAGTCATGTTGACCTGTTAAGGAGAAACGCTTTAGATTTTCTTTTCTGTTCTTCATTTGTAGCATATGAGAAATCTGATTCTTGACTGTCCATGAATATTAAATTTCAGAGAATATTTTTTACAAGGCACTGAGACATTGAAGAAATATCACAACAAAGTCTTCAGAGACTTCCCCCACACATTCTCGAGACAATTTTGAAAATTTTTTGAGGAAAAGTTTTTGTGGCTGAACTCCATAATAAGATTTTACACCAAATAATAAAAATAAAGTAAGATCTAAAGTTGCGACTAAGCTGTCACTACCACGCATACAAAACAAATTTCAAATCTGAAGTACATTAATTCATTCAAAACAGGGAAGCTTCAAATGAAGTCTTCTGAGACTACTTGTATTTTTTACAAAAAATTTCATAAAGCTTCATACCTGCAGATGAATAGGGACTTTCTTGACAGGAGCTGTAGCTGCCATGTTGGAGGCTTCTAAATTCACCTTTTCTGTAAACAAAAAAAAACAAACAAATTTGGTCAGACAGAGTTTTTTGGAATATCAAGGAGATGTGTATACACCAAAAATAAGGTGGAACGTTTGATATTCATCAGCTGACATTTCAGAGTCTCTTTCATTTAAGTGTTTGATAAATGCTATAAATGCTCCCCCTAGACTGCCCTCCCCCCCCTCAAAAAAAAAGGGTGAAAATAAAAAACAAATAATCTGACATATTTGGAAGGATGGAGAAAATGGAAAATTGACAAATTTGATCAACTAATTTCTGGGCAAAAAAGGTGGACATCAACATATTTTGCTACAGCTCATCCATCTTCCCCTTAAAAATTGAGACGATGCAGAAAATTCTCCCTGTTAGCAAAAAAAAGTGCAATTGCTGCAAACACTGTTTCTTGAGCAAAATTTGGATGGTACGAGAAGTTACTTATGTATGCATTTTTGCATCATACAAACGTCATCATTTTCTCAGATATCCAAGTGGAGATGTACTACTGAATTGTATAGAATTGATTAGTCTTATCAATTGCTCAGATAAGATGCACAATTTGCTAAAAAGAAATTTAAAAAGTAGGACAACATAGGCACTTGAGAGACTGCAATTAGATAGTTACACTTCGAATCAGAATAGATACTTTGTCAAGGATGTAATATTTGCGATGATAGTGTAAACAAAATCATCAAGTTAGTATCAGAGCCTTGTTTACTTAGGGCAGTTGAAATTTTCGCCATAGGGTGGGAGGGTGTGAAAAATTTCTTAAGAATTTTCATAACAGAGCATACTTAAATATTGCATTCTAATATGTTTGGTTTGAAAAATTTCAAGCAAAACCAAGGACAAATTTTAATAAAAAGCCCTTCCAGTTGCAGGAAAATGCGCCTTCCCAGCTATATACTTTGTAGGACGCATAGCTTTGTGTAGCAATATATTTTTATAGTGGACATTTTAAAATATTTAGCATGTCCAAAGGGATGGATATGGATGAAGAGGACAGCTTCCAGTAAATGTGGATTGTTTCCTAGCAGAGAACTCAGTTTTGTGGTGGGAGGAGTAATCATGGGAGATCAGGTCTGTTGAACCCCTCGATGAGCACAATTAATATTCAACTTCCTCTTTGAACTTGATTGATACAACGCAGTGAGCTTGCTTTAACTCTTCGTGACAGAGGTAGGTACTTCACGCTGATCAATATGGTTATTAAACTTTGAGCGATAGAGGATTCACAGTAAAAGAATGAAAAACTACCAAATATGAAAATAAATGGTAGAAATGAAAATGATAGTGCAAGAAAGCATCATGCAACATCGATGATTGTCTGCAAGGAAAATTGTTAACTCCAGCCCAGGAGGAAATCCATGATTCAGTTTTGACCATCTGAGTATGTTGTAAACATTGCTTTCTTACTATCTTAGCATCTACTTTGTTTTGTCATATAACATCGAAATAACCAACCATTTGCTGCTGTTGTATCGTATCAATTAAAACTAAGTTAAGGCCATCACTTCCTTTCAAGTAAATATATAGATCCTAAACAAAAAAATTCCCATGGGCAGCTCAAATAATCATACTACGATAGAGATAAAGTCCTTTCAATTTCTGAATTTTGAAGATAAGCGGTTCAGCTATCGAAGCCAAGACTCAGGGAGCTGAATGGTGCGATTATTGGAGATCTCACATCTTCATGATTGCACCAAAGTTAATGCTAAAACTACATACATGTGAGACGATGGCACTTTGCCAATAGGAAACAGCGGTTCATTGGCGTCTGAGGGGTTGATGACTGCCGCAATAATTAGTGCGTGCAGTCTCGAAGGATTACCAGGGTGAGTATGACAGCAAAGGAGCACTACCTTCAGAAACTTAACTTGACGTAAAAGATAAAGCTGTTACTGGATGATAGGCAAAGAAGGCATGTGTAATTTGAGTGTCTGATGCCCAACAGTTGGTTATTAATAGGACTTGGGAAGGGCAAAATGAAGACTAGCACTGTCTGAACAATTCTGATAAATATGGAATAGAGCTGAGAAATGAATGGAGCAGGAATGAAATTCTAGGGATACCAAGTAAAAAGTAAGATGAACTTACACACAAATAAAATTTCCGTTGCAAAATACGGCGAGATTGCAGACGCGACGCGATGAGCACTTATCAAAAAAAAACGAATTCACCGACACGTTCGCAGAAATAGAATAAAAAAATGGTAGCCCGTAAATAAAATAATTCCTGAGATTAGAGGATGCTGGAGTAGATAGTATTCTCAGTGATGCCGTAAACACCGACAAGGGCACAAATCCTGATCAATTCACAACTACAGCTCAATACGAAAAAGCGTGTACGAAAATTGTAAATTAAATTCGATTCGATTTCGTCTGACTCTGATGCTCACGCTCTCCCGATCGACAAATCCACAAATTTCTCCTCCCACTCCTCACACTGGCGCCACAAATCGTTGAATCTGATTACCAACATAATCCAATTCCACCCATAATTATACTAGGATTCAGGAGGAAGAAGTTGACAGACTGAAACACCTATACTCTCGATTTAGGATTCGTGCAAGTTAATTTTGCTCGTAAATTAAGGAAATAGTTCATATTAAAATTTTCTAATGGACCTACGTGACTTGAACTCGTTAATTAGACTTTCCTGCCGAAACTACAAATAGTGAGATTTTTTCTGAGAGCGTTGGTGAAATGTCATGGCTCTCTGATGGAGGGAGTAAACCCCGCGAAATACAAACATTATCCTTTTTTCCCCTCTTTACTCCCAACAAATATTTCCACCAAAGCTTTAAGTATGAATGAAATTATTTTTAATGATTTCATCATAGATATCATACCTTAAGAAACCAAAAGTTATGTTTCAAAAGTTATGGTTTAGTGGGAAGATTTTTTCCCATACGAGGGTGGGTGCCTGGTGCCTGTTACACAGCTTCACTCTATGAGTGGAGGGAAAATTTTTTGATAAAAATTACAAGGAGCTGTAGCGACCCCGTCAAGCCTGCTGAGATCTCCAACCGGGAATGGGAGCCGCTACTGTATCTTACACGGACTCGTTCAACTTTTGCGTCATGTTACTTACACGTATAATGGACCACTTTTTTTTCTATGAAAAAGTATTCTCTTCCCTACACTCTTATAAGTTAGCAGAGGAACTATTCCATTTTCATCTCATTTTTCAATTTATAGAGAGAATTCGAAGATTTTCAGTTCTGGCTCTGCAATTAGCTAAATATGAGGACATATTATCACGGGATTGTCCAGTTGTTCAAGGCTGATTCAAAATTTCGCTTTCTGGTATAGAAGTAGAAGAATGTACATCAAATTTTTCGGAGACCTTCTGATCGATCAGATTGGCTTTAATCAGGACCAATGACTAATGAAGATTTTGTTGGCATTTCTGTCTATTTTTTTTTTTTTTTTTTCCATAAATGCGAGTTCTTCAGGAATTTTTGGTTATTTGAGTTCCTCGGCCATCTCATTAATACGTTTTTCATTGACTCTTGAAAGCTTTCTCACAGCTAACAATTGGATAAGGAGGGGTCATTACAATAATGAGAAAAAAACATTATAATTTTTTGTAAAAAAATGTCATATGTTTATTTTAAATAATGTACACAAATATAGTTGTAAATTATTCACTTTAAATGCAATATTATAAAAAATTACAAGTCGCTTACTCCGCTGAAGAAGTAAATTTACAAACACGAGTGCACATTAACTCTTAAAATTCAGGAATTTTGATCTTAGAGTCTATTTACACAGAAACAACAAGACTTGGCAGAGAACAATTAAAAAATTCATTGCACTGAGGGATGGAAACGAAGACAAGAGAGAATATGCAAGGGTGGAAGATTTTTCAAAGCAGAGAACATAGGAGATTCTGGTGAGAATACCGGTTACAGAAGATAGTCGCTACGAATAGCTCAAACTCAAGAGAACACACTGGAGCTTCAGAATAGGTGGGAGGTAACAAGAAATATTTTTAAAAATGATCACTACTACTTAACAGATCAAAGAGGAATTTACTTTGCTTATGTGTCAAAAAGAGGTAAAGGATGATTCGCATTTAAGGATGGCGTGCTCCAAGGAAAGTCAAGTGACTTCAAAATTCTACAAGGGTAGTCAGCAGAAAAATGGATTTTCATAGATAAGATAAAAAATTATGAAAGAAAAAATGAAAACAGCAACCTTTACATTGCTACTTGAAACGTCTTAAATATTATGTTTCAGCAGTTGTTTGGCAACTAAATGAAAACTGAGACTACGATTTTGAGAAAACTAGAGAAACATTTCAGAGCATCAATGAGAAAAAAATTTCTGACGTGGTGACTTTTCGATTTTGAAAAATGAAATTCAACAGGAATTAATTGAGGAGAATTATTTTTTATCTTTGCTTCAAGGCTGAACTTCAGACATCTTGAGAGCATTTTGGTTAACTGATCATAATTTATTTAACAGCGGTAGGATCTTAAAAATATAACCATTTACCGCATTCAAATGAAAAACAATCTTGACTTAAAGTTTTTGAAATTGGCATCTATTATTCGTTCAGAACAGTATTATTTTGGTTGTATGTACTAATTTTAACCACAAGAAAAATTTCATGCTGTGACTGGGGCGTCATCAGTGAGTAAAAATGTATAAAGACTTTGAGCATCAAAACCTCACAGAAATAAGAGAAAGGAAAGAGCAAGATAAGAATAGAAGAAATACACTTAAAAATTCCAGGCCAAAGTACGAAATTCAACGTTTCACCAATGTTTCTGAAGTGCTAAAAATGAAGGAAGGTTCAAACTCAGAAAAAAAAAAAAAAAAAAAAAAAAAAAGCTGCAAAAAGAGATGCAATAGAGGCGGTAAAGAGTTAAGCACCTGGGAGATTTTTTTTGACTCACTGGGATTGTAAATTCTACAACGTATCTACAGACTAAAATAAAGATCAGGTGCCTTACTGAAAAATTACGGAGTACACATAGTTACATGCGTATTGAAAAAAAGGGAAACAAAATTTGAATAAGGAGAAGAACGAAACTTTTGATCTACTTTACTTGTAACTTGAACAGCACTAGGAGTGGAACGATTAGGATAGAATAAATATGGTTTAAACTAAAAATATAATACGGGAATACAGGCAGGAACAGAACTTTTTTTCGAAGAGCAGGCAAATGAGAGCTTGCAAAAAAAAGACAGATAACTTAGAAGACAGAAACATACACTGTACTATACAATTCAGTAATGAGCCCTTCAATTCATGAATGTTTATTGTGATTGTATGATTCAAATCTTGAGAAAAAATTTTCTTTAATTAAAGTTTAAATATTTGCAAGTTCAGCCAGCCACAATGAGGTGTTTTGTAATTTTTTTATGGGGAGTGGAGCAAACTTCAAAACTCTTACAACTGTCGATTAGACAGAGAGGAGGTGATTTTGCAATTGTGCTTCAAAATACAGTATAGACAAGGAAATCCTATGTTAGAAGGAAAAAGGTAATTTGGACGTAATTTTCCCTCTAGGAGGGATGCTGTTTGGTGTAATCCTAGTGCATACTAGCAACTCTGGATGGCAAAAGCATTGTATCTCTGTCTAATCAACTCATTAAACCACGATCTGGACAGAGTAACTATCAATACAATAAAAACTGTGAAAACAATAAGTTTAAACTGTAAAGAATGCCGACTAATTTTGTTTTTTGATAAACTTTTTGCTTATTATTTAATTGTGGCTGGAACAGAGCAATTTCAGTTGGATCAATTAAAAACTGCAAACTGAGCTTGATTCAGGAAAGTTGAATTTTTTTATTTTTTTAAGACCGAATAGTTAGAGAGGAAAAAATACATTGTGCAATCTGTAGTAACGGACGAACTCTAGACGAAAGGAGAGCAAAATGAGTGGACACTAAGCATAAATAGATAAAAAGATGAATAATCTGGTTACGGAACTAATTTTGCCACACATTGAGCAATTTACTATTAGTGCCTCTTAGATTAGAGGTGAACACAGGTTTTCCAAAAAAAGAGGAAACTTATTGTGAGGTTTTCTGATGTATTAGGCAATTACATATTCACTGATCACTGAAGTCGAATCAGTGAAGAATTTAATTGATACAGGAATTTTCTTTTCCTTACATAAACTCAGAAAAATTCGGAGAATATGCAAATAATTGTTGATTATTGTAATTTATTAACATATTCGTTGATTTTTCTATTCAGAGGAACAATTTTTCATACTCCATGATGAAAGACAAGTCTCAGGTCAAATTGCGAAATGAGTGCTGAATGTGCTGATTGAGTGGATTCCGAAAGAAGGGATTGAGAGGGGGGGGGGAGGATATACATGATGCAAAAATATAATAAAATGCAATGCGAGTATAAGGAATAGCCTAAAAATTGGCAATGATTTCAAAACCTCATTAACTTCAGTATTAGTAAATTAATTATTGATGAAGGCAAAAAATACAAAACAGGCAAGATGGGAAACAAATGCAATCTGGAGAAAAAAACCTTTCTATCACTCTTCCCCATATTTCCGGTACAAATAAAAATACATACAAGATTAAAAGTAATTTAAAAAGAAAAAAAATAGTCAAAAACTTTTCATTCATATTCCATCCATGTGTGGAAAATTATGGTTAGATTTGTGCTCAAAATTCATTTTTAAGTCACACATAAACATGAGTATTTACCAGGGTTACAAAAAAAATTAAATTATTTTCAGGATTTTATGAACAGCTTTCTAAATGTTACTGAGTGTACAGTTGGAAACTATTAACGATGATGAAAGGGTAATGAGTATGGTCAAGATTTGCTTAAAAAAATAAGAAAGAAAAGAAAGTTTGCAGACGATGGAGTAATAAACCCGCAAAAAATATTAAGTACATGGTGAGGAGAAAAACAATAAAAAAATAAATGCATCAGTTTGAACTTGCAGTGAGAGAGAAATTAAAATTGTGGAATTATTTTTCATCATTCACTGGATACATAGAATACATAGTAGTATGTAATGTTTATCAGCTCCAATACATATTGTAAAGCATTTGTGCTCCTTTCGTAGAACTTTGATATGAGTACATTCATATAAGAACCATTCAACTGAAAACAGATCTCAAAATTAACAAGACAAAGAGGCAAGTCCTTTCAATTTTAACCAACAAAATAATAATAACCTTTTTAACCGGAAGTTAAGTATTATGGATAGTATCGTATTTTAATGATGTCACTTTTTGAGCTAAGCGTGATTGCAACATTTGAAAAGACTTAATGGAGTGTTTCCATAACAATAAATTTTACCAAGGAACAATCTTCCACTGAGGTCTTCAGTTAAATTGAATTGCATTAAAATATTAGCTTACTACATAGCTACACTCAGTGATAAACCAAAATTTTCAGACACTGTGTCTAATTTGTCCAAGAAAGGACTAATGGCACTAAAAATTATTTGTTAGCCCCTAGTTACTAAGAAGAGAGAAGTTTCCATTGCACAAAAATACTTTGATGCAGATGGAATTTACAAACTATAAGAGAAGATAATTTCTTGATAAAGGATCAATCAATCTTATATTGAGTGGAGGCAAACAAATGTCAGAGAAAATTCAGGGTTTACAAATATTTGGTGAAATAAAGGGAAGTCTTCATTACTGACAGCACTTCATTAGCAATTTTAACCAAGAATGATCGTAATTTTAAATATTATAGCAAATATCATCAGAATTGAGAGGGTTCGGGGTTCTAAAACCCTAAAAATATTATGCAGTAAGGAGGCTTTGGTAAGGATATCATATTTAATTTTTGGTACGGAAACTTGAATCATTCATTTTATCTGAATAGAAAAAACTTCAGGGTAGCTGCGACAGGACAATGATTTGACAGAGGGCTATTTCTTTAGTTGGAGATTCTACTTAACTAGTTAACAATTACAAACATTGAAAGTCTATGAGCACAGTGTTGCACACTGATGAGAATGAAATGATAAAATTTTGCAACCATATGAAGCATTACGCCTAAAAATTGTGCCTAGTTTGGCTTCCTTTTTCTAGATAGTCTATCTTCTTGACAAGACCGTAACAGTTCAGTATATTTTATGAATTTATATATTTTTAAGGAGTTACAGCCAGATTTGGGTCGAGGATGACCAATTGTTCATTTAATTTAGTCTCAATAAGAAGGTGAACATCAAGACCAAATCAAACAGGTCAATCCCTGCGCATCTTTTTGGATTTAACTCTTCTGCTCAGCGCTCACTGAACTGCAGCTGATGTGACAGAGCATTTATGTACTGCTCTCATAAGAAATGCATAACAACTTCCCACCACAGTGGACGGTAGGATCTCAAAACTCAACCATCAGAATGACTGACCTGTGTGCATTGGTGTTGGTGAACATATTGTACTAATCACTTTAAAATATTGAACAATGTTGCTTAGTAGCACCAAATTTTCCTAGGGTTGAAACAGATTATTCTGCGATACTTGATTGAGGAACACAATTGAGAGAATAAAACGAATGGCAGTTTTAAGTGGTGATATTTAAATCCTCTCAATAAAAATAAAGTGACACTACTTTACAATTTCTTCTCCCTGAGTTTCCCTGAGGCTCAAGAAGCAAGGAATGTTTTCCGAAAGAATTATGAATACAGTAGACACTACTTAATTCTGATGTCTTTCTTTTTGTCCTCCCCTCTTTCTATTAGTGTTTTTTAAGAAAGAGGTTTTATCCAGGAAAACTAATGACCCTGTCATCACAATATTTCAATAGATAAAAAAAATTGATTTACCTAATAGTTCAAGTAAGTTTCTCCTAGGGCACGTTGTAAAAATAAGTAGTAACACGCATTTATCTTCTCCTTAAATTTCACGTTGAAAGAGCTTGAAATGCAACAAATTTAGCATTTATTTACATTGGAATATAAAAAGTCTAAACAAGGAGAATGAGGGTTCAAAAGATTTTATGTGCACTTTTAAACGACTTCGACAGCACCAAATATTAAGATAAAATAATTATGAATTCTTATCAAAGTTACGGTTAGGAGTAAATTGTTGAAGCAAAAATACCAACTTAAGGATGAAAGAAATCTATAGGACAAAATTGGACACTAGCCAAGAATAATTGATCATGACTAAAAACCAGTGACAATAAGAGAATCATTGCAAAAAGGAAAAAAAAAGGGGGAGCCCTTTTGAGGGAGAAAGAACTGTTCCAAGGGGGGATGGGGGGCAGTGATGTACTGAGTTACAGTGATGCTAGGAATGAACTGCAGACTGATTCTTCTAAAGACTTTCGGACTCTTTCTGAGAGCATCCACTGGATTATTATTAGTTAAATTGTATTTATTTTTAGTTCCTCCAAAGAAAATCTCTCTTCAAAATTCTCTTTAAAATTGCATGGCCTCAGTGAGCCGTCCTGAACTTATCTCAGGATTTTTCAAAAATTGTTCTTTAACTTTTTCTCTGAGAGATTTGATGAAACTGATGAAGACTTACTGCTACAGTGAAGATGTTGATGTGCTCATAAGACTGTGAAAGCATTTTATTGAAAAAACAATAATCTAAGAGAGTTACAGATTATTCAATAGGTAAACATCCTTCAATTCTTATTTAAACAAATTTGCTTTAGGAAAGCGCGACTAAATCATTACCTCTCAAATTAAAATCAAGTCAAAGATTTGAAATTGAAAAAGGAGATACCAATTATCACTGCACTTTCCTTAATAAAAGAGCTAGGCATTAGATAATTGGTATAAAAAATGTAGGTATGTGAAATTTACCTCAAGGGAAAGAAATCATTTATCAGTAATTTTTAAAATTGAACTTTTTGTCACTGTTTTAGAGTCAAAAAATGATCAGAAAAGAAAGTAAGTAGAAGAGTAGACATGTGAGTAAAAAGATGAGAAAAACGGAGTAATTTTTCCTAACACACAACAGAGAAAAGGGTATAACAAAACATCTGGCACAAACACCGCTCAGTAAAAATGAAAATTCAAGTGATTAGTGATGTCTGTAAAATGAAACATGAAGGAAGGAAGCAAAGAAGCATTAATGAGAAGATTCGAGACTAGACTGTCTCTTCTCGGAAACTGCATTCGAGTTTGAGAAGTATACAACGGTTAGTATTCGCTTTACAATATCTACAAGTTAAATTCAAAGGAAACTTTGAATTTAAAAGCTCACTCAATTTATCCCACCAAAATTAAGACTCTAGATCAAGTCCGATTCATGTATCTATAAAGTTACATGAGAACAGTTCAGAGAAATACATCAGCAACAAAATTACTTGGCAGTAATTTCAAGACAGATACACTTTTTGAAACTAGTGGAGAAACTTTGGTTTGACATATAAAAACCAACGATAAAATAAAATATCGCAATATTATACCTAGAATAGTTACAAATAATTGGCAAAATTGGCTCACTAGTTGATCAACAAATACTATTCCCTCCTTATAGTGGCAACGATTTAAATATGTACATAATTCTGTACAGAAATTTTTTACACACTTGTGAATCTACTCTTATGAAAGCGATTATAATTAAATTTTACACATCTTACATTTAAGAAACGAGGCACTCACTTCAGATACACTTCACTAACTGAAAAATTGTCTAATGACAATACAATGATAAAACTCAAGCAACACCATCTGTTACAATCTCTACAGTTGGATAATAGATAATAAAGAAAATTTTTTTGCAATCAATAATTTTTTCCAACATGATTCAATTTGAGAAAATCTTTATGCATACTTCATAAAAATTTAAAATAACGAGTAAAAGTTAATACTATTGACATCTGCGATAATTAATTTATATAAGAGGTCTTGAACATATTAATTCAAGCTCTTTTGAGATTTAGATGATTCACAAAAGAAAGAAGAAAAAAACGTAAGAATTGCAGAGACGAATAAAAAAGAGATTCCTCAGTGTATGGAAAATTTAGGCAATATTTCAGTTGAGAAAAGTGTACCCGGACATTTTCTTGACAAAGCGGTCAATCAACATTTTTCTCTATTTCGTCACCTGACTTACATATTTTCACATTTTCCAATTTTATCACAAGAATCACTTAAGTAATTAGCAGTCTTTAATTTTGGATGTAAAATTCCAAACAGGAATAAAAATCTCAAATTAAAAATTATGGAAGTTGTGAAAATGCAGCAACTTGAAGTAGTATCGAACTTATCAAATAAAAAATTGAAAAAAAAAAAAAAAAAAAAAACCCTTGGATGTTTTATAAATTTAAAAAAAAAATGATAAGACATGTGTCAAAAGTCTATCAAATATGGACTTGAAAAATGAGAAAATTAAGTTAAAACTCTATCAACTAATAATGTAACTGCAACAAAACCCAGAGGCAGGTTACAAAATGAGATCCGAGAGAAAGATTTCACCATATGTGAACCTTACAATGAGCAGTCTTAGAAATAATTTTTTTCTGATCTAACTTGCACCATCTGTCACTTGACGATGAATGCTGTACTGGTGTTCTTTTTATCTTTAATTGACTTCAGATGAATGGATGATGATATTATACTCCGTTGAATAAGGCTCAAAACAAAATTAATAATTGAGATGAATTTGGAAATTGAAGGAGCTTATGAAATTTGAAAGTTAATAATAAGAGTCTGGCAACAGCAAGTGGCAGTTTAATTTGATTAAATTAGGATTTTGTGAAGAACTGTTGAGTTTAATTGAGCTAATGAATAAATCTATTGATTTCAGATGAGAGCCAAATAAGGTCAAGTAACAAAACGATTCCTCGGTTTAGAAACTAACACTTCACCTTCTTGGAAGACAGTGAGTGCAAGCGATCAGGTATAAACTATTACACTCAGTTTGGACATACAATGATTAATTGAAAATACTATAAGAAATTATTAGTCATTGACATAAAATCATTAGTAACAGGATCGTAGAAAACAGAAGGGGAAAACTGATTCTCTTGATACAAAATGAATATCAACTGGGAGAATAATAAAAGTAAAATGGCTGTAATGGGTCTAAATTCGATACTGTATGAAATATTCAGATGGTAGTGAGTCAGGTGACCTTACTTGTCAGCATGCCGATGTCTCTTCACCTTCCAAAGTGCAAGCAACGTTTTCTAACTTGTGTGCTAAGTGCATTTTACTACAATAAGTATCAGCTTCCAGGGATTCAAAGATCTGGAAAATAAAATTAAAATTGATAATTACTAAAATTGAGCACGTTTATTATTCTTTTAGAAGTTGTAGGTTAAGTTCCCACAGAGATGGTCACTTTAAAATCTGGTTAGATATTATTTTTTGATAGTTGTTTTATCGACAAAAAAAAATTAATCCTAGAACAAACCATTTGAGATTGGTGAAGTTGGTAACAAGAAATCACAAGCAAAATTTCTAAAAGGTGTATGTAATTCTTAAAACAGTATGTTAACTTTGATCAAATTTTCCTGATTAAGAAAAAGTTTGGCTAGCTCACTTGTATTCACTTGGGGATCATGGTAAATTTAATAAAAATTATGAAAAAGCACAATTGGTAGAACAATAATATGAGAGTATCCAAGGACTGGCCTTCTACTCTACACTTGGCTGCTGAAATTTGCTAGTGAGTATTGTTTGACGGTTGGTATAAATTGAATCCAGTTATTACAGCAATACAAGGTTGCAATTATGTAGTGTGGCTCTACAGTGGGTCAGAGGCGCCCTTTTTTCAATGAGCTTTCTGAAACTACAGAATGAATTAAGCTTCTAGGAATTGTTTTAGATTTTTCAACCTTTACCGGCAAAGAAACCTCATTAGAAACCCAATAGAAACGATATTTTCAGCAAGCTCTGATGACAAAGTCAGGCAGGGGAAACGGCAATTGCTGATTGACTGAACTCAGCTTCAAGTATTGACTTGCTACGTAAACTCGTGTGCAGGCTTGATTAGTTGGATTTTATTTAGCTTTTTCTCCCTTTAAAAATGATACTTTGAACTTTCAATGTATTTTTCAGTTTTTTCACAGAAGTTCACATTTGAAAAACTATATCACCCCTGGAAAAACTCTTTGCCACTGCTCCATTAGTTGGATGTAGATCAAACCTGAAAATTCTTTAAAAAAGGTGAAAATACACCCTTTCAACAGGAGTAATCTGGTCCTGCTTGCTCTAAAAATGTGTGTATGTAATAACCTTTCCTAAAATATTACATCAGGTTGAGCACTAGTAAGTTGTAAAATGGGTCTGTCTCTGCTTAGCAGGTTTGCACATCATTACTAGATTTGCAGGAGTGAACTTTAAACTTCATTAACTTGGTTTCGTGGAATGATTAGAACTAATGACAACCTCAAAAAAACACAAATTTCGGATGGTATTCTGAAAGTCGTGATATAGAAGTTTTACTGTCAGAAAATTTATCTATCAAAAGCAACTTAATTGGGAAGCAAAGTAATTGGGAGTTTTGATTGAAACATTTTCTGCAATAATTTGAAAGTTCGTCCTGGAACTGGGTTCTTCACACTTATTTACAGCCCCCATCTCCCTTCAATAATACGGTTCCGGAAGGAAAGTAATTTGGTTAAGATTTTAATACCATCAAAATACTAGAATGAAATTCAATAAAAATTTGGGTGTGTATAGATGGAGTGAGCCTTTTTATGAAAATTAAGAATTGAAAGAATGTAATTACCTGATCGCTATACTTGGATACATAAATATACAACTCTTTTAAAGCTGACACTGTATGGAAACTGCTAGATTGCATACAAGATAGTTGTGACATGGTGGCACTTAGATCCTGGTCCGTTATCTGAGGCATTAATTGAATTTCGTAGTAAAACCTAGAACACATAAATTATTCATATTTTAGCAACTATGTTAACAATAACTCTCTTATTATGATGGATTGTAAATTAAAAACTTAGTGCATTCACTTTTTTTAAATATACTGATATATTGATTAAAATTTGATTGATTCAGTTTAAAACTGTTTGAGAGTCTGTATCTATAGCTCTGCATAGTTTGTGTTATGTCACTCTGAGTTGATAACACAGAATTGAGTTAAAAAAAAGACAGTATTAGTAACTTACCTGGTAACTGCTTCCCGATAATGAGGAATATCTTTTGCAAACAATAATTTATTGGATGGTGAGTCTTTGCCTAGCCTATGGTTGGTTGTAGAGCAAGAATCCATGAATGTTTGAGCAATGACTGATAAACATGCATCAACTGTAGGTGTTTTATTTATATCAAAAATGAAATCAGGATTCTTGATAAAGTTCACCCAAAATCTCAGCGGAAGACTGAAATAAAAAAATCACAAAGCACATGTAAATCTTGAAACCATAAAGCAATAATGGGTGTTATGTTTGAACAATCTTCATTTCTGAACGGATGAGAGATACAATTGGTAAGGAATACAAATACTCCGTAATTCATCCCCTCCTCTAAAATGCGGAGGCTACAAGAAAGGAAAGACTATTTATTCTTATCGGGGATGACAGAAACTTCTGATTTCTAAAAGCTGAGTGACTGATGATGGCAGCATGACTGCAAAATCAATTATTTCCCTTGAAATTAGTTGCAAGTTTCAAAATTATACAGATCTTTACTTGGAAGCGATCTTCTTCAGAGTAATCTCATCTGTAAAGTTTACGAATGAAAAATTCATGGAATATTGATCGGAGGAACTGCTGGATGTGAGTTGTAGCACAAGTGTTACTTAGATTACCCAGACAAATTCTTATGCAACATTACGTAACTGGAGTTTTGGGCTTGTTTTCAAAGCTGCAGAAAGTATTAAGCATAAAAAAATTAGCAATCAACAAGTAAGGAAACTTCTTCGGGCACTGCTTGAAGGATTCCTAGGATGTGTAATTTGATATCTATTTGTGCCATCTGTACAATTTGGTGATATGAAGATGTGATGATGACAGATTGATTGATGTGTGATTTCTACAGAATATTTTACTGACAGTTGAGACTATGCCGATAGAGAAGTAAAACAAGCCCAAAGGAATCTTCTTACCTATTCGATTTCCAAGCATGCACGACCTCTGGATCGGCAATATTGTGTTTCTTAGCAGCTTCATCAAACAGATCAAACAACCATTTGACTGCAGGCGGGAGAGCTTCATTTGCTGTGAGAACTGTGCTGAAAAAGTCATCAACAAATTTCTGGATCGTGCCTTTTGTTGAGAGCAACCTTGTGAGAAATATCTCTGGGATGGCTTTGTGCGTACGCTCACTCGTTTTACTTGTCTGGAACTGATGATCATCTATGGGCCGCACCAAATGATACAAATTTGCATTCATTCCTGTCTCCAGGTCCCCATTTGTCATCACCTCTGCTGAGAGAGAATTTGTGAAGTGGTACGGACCGGTGCCTAAAAGTAAGAGGGACATGGAATGTTAGTTTGAGACAAGACAAGATTTCTTGAGGTTATAAATTCTACTGGCTTGTTCCCTAATAATTTTTTTCTCACCCCTTTTGACATATTTTCTGAAGGAATTACACTTTTCTTTAAAGTACAAGTTACTTCAAGGACTCAAAAAGTTTCCAGCTTACAATAGACTGCTACACAGCATTGACAATCAAGGATGGATTGCTGATTCTTTGTATCAAAGCATTTGGAACTTTGTAACACATTTCTGGGAAATGACATTGCTATCAGTTCTTGACAAGAACAGAGCCCCAACAATTAAAATCTTAAATGAAAATAACTTAAGTTTTTTTATTGATCAGTTATGATTACATTCTCTGGCTCAGAGCAAAATCATTGAGGCAAGATTCTGTGGAAGAACAGAATTTTTTCACTTATAAATTAAGAAGCCAGTATTCATCCACAAAAAGCTACGTGATGATATCAAGATTAAAATAAATTATAAAAATAGAACTCACAATTTTGAAAGGTCTTTTCCAGATTTGCATGGTACGTTTCATTTTGACGAGGTATAAGAGACATCACAGCCGATTCTTTGACACCATAATGTGCCAAAGTGTTTAGTCTGCGCCAACCACAAACCGTTTTTGTTGTCAGATCCTCATCTTGCAAGGTTAGGTGACCCCCTCTTCCATGTCTCCATTCTAGAACAAAACAGTTACGCATAAATTGAGAGGAAAGACTGAAACTCAAGGGAATTGGGTGTTTAAATTAGGCATATACAATTTTCTTTACAATCAATTTCCGGAATGTATAATACCGCCTCTCTATAATGGCACTTGCTTTAGCAGAAAACTCTCTTCGGCAGCAACATTGGCCGAACCCTTGATGTTCTCATCCTGAATACATACATGCATTTTTCCCTCTTTACATAACGTACAAAATAAGAATATACATTTTTCTTGATACATTTAATCAAGTTTTAGCTTCGAGGTCACCAAAAATCCAACCTGGTTTCAAACAGGAAAATATCACACCAACAAATTTAGTGGCGTCACAAGAGGAATTGAACTTTATGTATCTTTTAATGCTTGCTTATTTTTATATTTATTTTCAGGTCGCAATTTTAATGATGGGTTATTGATTTTAAATGAGTTCGCAATATTGTCGTTGTTTGAAGTGAATATTTTTGTAGCTTTTATTTTTAAATAAAATAGTTTCTTCGGAATTTGTATCTTATGGCAGCCATGTCCCATTGAATTGGTGGTTGAAACCATGTGGTCATCGCCTGATATGATGTCAACAGCATCAGGCTGATGAGAAACATTCCCTACATTACTATAACATTAAGATCCTTCTGTTTAGTCAGAAAAAGCAATTTTCCATAGGTTTCTTGCAAAAATTTACAGTTAAAACTCCTATCTTCAGGGCGATTCCTGAATCTTTTGGCGGCCTTATTGTAAGATTTCAGTTCTCATTACAGGATTTCTGATAAAAAAGAAATTCTAGGTTCTGAATTGTAAGATTCGAGTACATATGTATTCCACTTTTGACGTGTTAATCGAAACTGCAACATTAATAGTATTTGTTTGTAATGCTCTTGTATATTGTGAGATGCTGCAAGATTTAAAGCACCTCCAGAATCAAACAACGACGGTGTGCAATACCTAATGCACTGGTTGAAAAAGTTTCCTTATATTGTAAGATAATAAGATAGTATGGATAAATTTCAATACATAAGGCTTAGCCAACTTTGAATTTTGGACTGCGCGACCAGAACCAAACCCTTCTAATTGTCATTGGATTTTAATTTCAGCAGTCACATGACTAATTCAGTTTCAGAAGTTGCTGAGGAAGTTTCACAGTGATCACAGCTTTCAGACAGAGCAACAAAAAAACTTAAAGTATGCATTAGATTAGTGAGAAACTTACCGAGATCAACATCATGGATGGAAGGCCTTAAAGAGAAAGGTGTATTTTTGTATAAAGCATCTAGTATTTTTGATTTTACTTGGCTTATTGTATCACAATCTAAGACTTTACACTGGACTTTTTCATCAACATCATCTTGTATCATATGTACAGTCTAAAACAAGGAAAAACAAATCAATTAGTTTATTCACTCGAATGAGCAAAGTTAATATGTTAGTAAAGTACAATCAAACAAGTAAGAAAAAAGAAACAAATACTACATTGTTCCGATTAAACTGGTCTTCCTTTTCTTTCCTCTTGCTTTTGTATCAGTCGGCTAGTATTTTTATTAAGTAATGAAGACTTGTCTTTTTGGTTTGTGGCTTGCTGTGGAATTTCGCATTCTTTTCCTGGAACTCTTTGACAGGATTATTTGGAAATGTCTAGAAAAAATTATCGCTGATTTCTTCAATTTTTTTTTTTAGAAGAGATTAGGAACAGAAATTTGTGACAAACCATTAAAGACATTTTGTATTAATTCCACTATCAATATACAGTTTATCAAAAGTAGATAGGTGTAGTAAAAATAATGAAAACGCATTTATGAAAAAGTGAGATCAAGTTTCAAAACAACAACAAAATGGTAACCAAAACCAATACCTCCAGGCATTTACTTGTATTCCACCAGTGACATATTGATAATTATAATTGCATGCTTAGGAGAATGAGTTTTCTAATTCTAAAAAATCCGGATGAATTATGAAAATTATGATTTAAATTTCAGCCATCGTATGACTCCTTGAATTTACGTGACAACTCACCAAAATCTTTAGCACAGGAGACAAACTAATTACTTCACATAGACTGAACCTTTAGTGGATCGATTGGATTATCTCGGATGAAATTTGTTCATAGATTTGAAGGAACAGAATCAATTGCAGAATTATATGGAAAAATCTTTTTTTAAAATTTTACATGATTCAGTGAGCTGATAGTTCATGAATTAGAGAGACAGGAAGCGAAGAATGAAAAGCAAGATGAAACACCAAATATAGCGTGAAATGACTGTAAAAACATACGTGATAAGGCTGGTATGGAATCTTATCATTCCAACGATCCTCCTGAACAAGACGAATATTCTATAAAACATAAACACAGAAAGAAAAACATGTCAGCCAATTGTCCCAGAGCAAACATGCAGAAACAATACAAAAGCAGCACATGTAAACAAAAATTAAATAATTCTTTCGTTAAATACTGAGTGGTTTACTTTGAATACAGAGACAAAGTGACCCTATCAAGTTCTTGGAGATTTCGTTGAGTGCCCAACTTCCCCCAAACGCTAATTCCTTGTAGTTACACATACCAGTATATGATCAATTATGCATAAAATTAAATGCAACGGAGGACCGGAATAAAGACAAATGATACTTTCATGACAAGAAAAAATCTTACATCATACCACAGGGAGTTGTAAACTGAGCTAAATAAGGATAAAGGAGATGCTGGGATGAGAGATAACTCCCACACTACTACATCTGTAGGCTACAGCGTTTTTAAGGGGACCACTTTGGGGTATTTCTCAGAGGAGAAATACATATCCAATTAGGATTGTTTTTTCTACATTTTCGGGTTTGTTTGAGGGTGGAATGGGGAATTTTCTTGGCCAGTTTTTTGGGCAAATCAATTTGGGTAAAACCTGCTGCAGTTTGATAAATTTTTGAGCCAATCCTGAAACACGCACTCCTTAAAAATGTATTTGTTTGCAGGACACATGGCACCAAAAGAGGCTTTTCTTCACAATTTAACCGAGTTAATCTCTGGACTTGACATCTTTACAAAAAAGTTAGGAATTGGAAGTTGGAAGTATTTTAACACAGATTGTCCGACTATAAAAAAAAAGAGGAAACAGGTAAAAGCACTTACAGTTACAGGTCATGACAAAAAAATAAAGCTTCTCAGAATTTTGAAAACCTGCTAGAAAACTGAAATTGCAAGCTCCCAACAGTTAAAAAGCGCCAAGAGAAATTGCCTTTACAACTTTTAAATTTTGCACTTTCTTCTATGGTATTTTATTCATAATCTTTACAAGCATTTGGACACCACACAACTCAGCAGAAAGAACAGATTCACAGTTCCTCATCCAATTTCTTGGAACTAAAGCTTGATTGTAAAAGTTTGAGATTATTTTCAGCGAACCCCTTCAAGATATGCAAATGTATTCAAAACCTGGATTTTTCCGGTTGCACCAAGAAATTCGGTTTAAATAGTTAAAAGATGACGAAATTCATTTTTTTTTATCATACTGATGTTACATTTTGTTTTGATATCTTCAAAACAATAATGACGGCTTTATTTCATGAAGATTTTGCCACCGATTTAATTAAATTTTCCATCAAGCATATTTCTTCATCCTCTACTCTCCTGCATGAATCCACAAGAGGAATAAGGGAAAATGTATAAACTATTCCACCGCTTTGTGATACTTTACGTTTTGAAATTTTTTGATCCTGCAATATGAAGCCATGCAATCCTACTTAGTTCAAATAAAAATGACAAAATATCCATAATAAAATTTTCTGAAGGAGCGGATTCAACTGTTAAAGGAAAATGTGTGAATTTTAGGGAACAGAATAATATTACCTAATAAAGCAACAGAGTATTTGTTCTATTTCTTTATAGTCTGGAGTAACACGATTTTGTTCTATTCTTATCAATTTTCCCTGCCTAAACTTGATTAGTATGTACAAGAAACATCTTGAAAAAAAATTCCCAAGTCTCTGTAGTGTTTAAATCATGATTTTAACCTGTTCTATGTGCTGTATACGCCATTGAGAGTTCGTTTTTGACTTCGGAGAGAACAGGCACTGAAGAACAAATAACGTACCTACCGGCATGGCATGAACCATGCGCACGCTTTTCCATGGAAAAATGAGCCAAAACACAGGGGTGCACAGCATACTCATCAAAAAATATACTATACAATGCACAACTGAATTGCCATTTCCCTAAATGATTGTTCTACCAATTAATAGAATTTAATGTTTTAATTCATTTCAGGGATGAAACATTATTACAATCGTGATGAGTAGCAACTAACAGAAAAATATCTAATCCCGAAGCTGAGGGGCATAAATATTTTAAAATTGACACCCGTAAAAGCGTACCATGTATTTGAGAGGCAAAATATATAAAAATTGAAAAAAGAGAACTCACCACAACGCTGTGTTCAATCTGCTCTCGTAATAGTCTCTCCTCTGAGAGGGAGTACCTGGCATCATGTGTTAACGCGTCAACTGGTCCTTTTTCTATTTGATGCTTAATAGCTTTGTACAGTAGAAATAGGGATGACCCTGCATAATCTTTGAGATACTTATACATGCAGAGTGCCATCCAGTTGGTTAACATCTTTTCGACGACTGATTCAGTTCGTCGCAACATTAGCTGTGGATGCTTGGTTTCGACTGATTTTTCAATGAGCCTCAGCAGCAGACAGCGAAGGACATCTGTTGCATACTCCATTTTATTCATTAATACTACCATTAGTAATGATGCTACATTCACTCTGTAAAAAACATCATCAAAAATCAATTTTAAGTACGAACAAAATTTTACACAGTGCTAAAGCATTTTTGACATGGGAAAATACAAAGAGAGTTTGAAAATTGTACACTTCAAACATGCCCTATGACAAAAATCTTCCTGTTAGTTTTCATCTTCGATACCTGATTGTCAAGTTGCTCAAAAAACTGATCTTTAACATTGAATAGTGCATCGTCGTTAACACAATACACTCTGAGTATGTTGATCTTGTGGCCATGCAATGGTCTAGCATAGTATAGCGCCTACTGCACCGTAAATGTACGGTGCCATGCAAAAGATGTTCTGTCCATCTCTGATGGCATCAAAAAGACGTCACATATGACTGCACCATTTATAGCATAATAAGATGTTAATCTTGCGGTGAAAGGAAAATAATGTTTTGTAATCGTACGATCATATTTGAAAGTCCAATAAGTATGTCCATGACAACAAGTATTTTAGAATCACCTCTAATGGAGGATAAGAACAATTAAATGATGACGAGATTGAGGTTATAACGAAGACAAACTACTTACTTGTCACGAATGTTAAAAGTTTTTTGAGATTCTAAAGTGTCAATAAAAGTTAATACAAAGTATTTGTTGTTCATGAGCTGCTCAAATTGTATCATTGCCGCATCATAATTAGTCGGTGGAGCATTCATCCGCACCTGTTTTGAGAAAAAATAGAATGAATTGATAGTGATTATAATAATTAATTAGACGTCCACATGCAGTAAACAGAATCTGTTAATTCTCATATAACCTGCCATGATGTTGTGGCAATTTTTTACTTACAGGTCACAAAAAAAGAAGAACATGTGTCACAATATTGAATTCTATGCATCATTGTGGTTCAGAAATTAAATTAATGCCTTCAGTAACACTTATTGACTTAAAAAATTTATTTTTTCTCTTCATTTGAGGAGAAAAGAGAAAGGAAGATTGAAATAACGAAGCTAATCAAAATTGAAATGGTAGAACTGGTTTACATCTTGCAAAAGACAATCAAAAAGTGAGTACAGCTAGCTTGAAAGGGTATGGATCAATTTCTTGTTCTTTTACTGGTGCTCTATTTTAAACTCAAAGGTCCATCTCAACAGAGGGAAAAAATACTTAAAAAATTTCTAAAGTACAAAGAAAGAATGTTTTTCAGACATCAAAATTAGAAAAATGATCATCACTTGCCTTTGGATCATTGAGAATTGGATGATCTCTGACACCGGGGAAAAATACCTTCAAAATATAATCATTATGATCCAAAGTTGGAATGCCTGAAGATTCCAAATCAGCAGTAAGGTCAGTCATATCAGTTTGTAACTCTGCAAAAGCTGAAAACAGAAAAGATTGTTGTAAAGTAAAGAGTATTTAGGACTAGCTTAAAATATATGGTCAAAATATAAGTATGTGAGCAGTAGGTAAGGAAGGGATTTAAATTAATCAATGGAGTTCTGAACTATCGTGATTAAAAAAAAATCATCAATTTGGCATCAATATTACATCGTTTTCGTCCACATCGGCTAAGTGTAGAACGCGATGCAATTTATCTCACAAAATAACCCGTTTAACTACCGTGGCTAGGTGTATTTTTGGTTATGTAACTGTCCTTGACTGATTGAGCTGTACTCCGGATCGCCCAACCTCCACCATGTGGCGACAGGTCAATTCACCAGCAACGTCTCGCGACAATCGAGGATGAATTGGTCTGTCAAATTCTCGCTCAAAAACCGACCGCTCCGCACCGGCACTTTTCAGCGCCGTTCGTAGCTTCATGGATTTGAACGAGGGCTGCCTATACGAATTAATGGGGACGACAAAAAGAGAACAGAGATTTCGCCAGTGCAGATTGAACAAGAAAGCATCAATTCACTATCAATCCGTCCTTCTCTACAGGAGGACCTTACCGGACTGTTCTTTTTGTTGGGAGGTCGTTACCGGACTGTCAGACCACAGTCCGGTCCTGCGCTGGTTGCCCGTGAGCTCCAGCGGCCCCCTCCCGATCGCCGCTTGGCACCGGGCATATGCGCCGTCTCGCTCTCCTCTCTTGCAGCAGTAGGGAGTACTACAATAATAAGAGTAAATAGTTGAAGAAACTTTGTCAATTTACCTTGTTTGCACTCTGACCGAACATTACTTTCTAACGTGTCCATTTGTATCTGTATACGTTTGTACTCGCGCTCAGCTTGCGTTGATTTACGCCTGTACACAATGAGAACAACAATGAATACAAAAAGAAGGCACACAGCACCGGTAATAATTCCAGCAATTGCTTCCGGGGGGAAGAAGTATGGCGTAATCATTTCATAACGTAGATAACCAATTCGAAACCGCAAACTTCGTCCAACTCGAACCTGAAATTAAGGAAATAAACAAAAAAGTAGAATAAAAAATTAAGACACATAGTTGAATACATGGATGAAAGAAAAAGAATTTCTTATCAAACAGAGAATATATTACGTCTACTATCTGCCAAATTTGGTAGATACATGGACGGAAATCGAAAGGCATTCTGCGTTAAAATGGGGAAATAACTGCACGAGACGGATTGAGAATCTTCTAAAACGTTGAAATTCCAAAGTCTGGTTCAACCTTCTATTTAGACAATATGACAGGGCGTGCATACCAATGCTTAGTTGTAAGAATGTATACCCTCTTTCCTCAATCAGAAACATAATCAACTAACGACTTACTTAAGTCTTAATTATTTACATGTAAGAATATTCAGCTTTGATCGCAAAGAAGGGTAGCCTTGCAGGTTATCTGACACCGTTTATGGTAATTTCTACATACATCATTTGAAATTTTTTTCTGAATGAGTGGCAGGAACAGTAACTTATCTCTTTTTTTAAAAAAAAAAAAAAAAAAAATTCTGCAACGCCATACCTGATAATTCTCTTAAATTTTCATTTTACAATAAATGATGATGATACTCACAACAACAAGAGGAAGCCCTGTATGTGTAGCAAATCCGTTTTCATCAGTTGGTTCTGGCTGAACCAGAGGCGGTGTACAGACCAACTGACTGCTCGCTAATGATGTAACATTGCACGCAACAGTGCCGATTGTTACATTAACATCAGTCTCATCACTGGCTAAGTTTAAATTTTCACCCTGCAAAAAGATAATGAAAAGAGAAATGAAACATAAGCTATCGACTTGACTCTTCAAATACACACTGTGGTGGTCTGTATAAGATTAGAGAGAAAAATCACAAAATACTAAATTCCATATGGTATACAAGCGTGCTTGGATAAGGCCTGTTATTATATGTACATGTATTTCTATACGAAAAATGCACAACATTACAGTGGAAGGGAAAAAAACTATGAGTTGTTTTATCATTTTATCGTAGGTTCTCAAGACAGGATGAAATAATGGGTTATTACTTTAGGACGTGTGATACGTATTCTTACAATTTTTACAAGGTACGAATAATACACATGTAGGTTTTCAGCATTAAATATTCAACATTCATTGCGACTCGTAAGTTCAGGTTTTAAATTCCATTGACTAAGATGCAGATTTTTAAACATTTGTTCAGTCCTAGAGTCAAGAGCTGGCACATAATGACACAAAACCAGGACAAACAGACAAATGCAACTTTGCAAAGTTAACGTTTACATACCTCAATAACCAAAGTATCCCCTTTGTACAATTTTACATTATTTAGGAACTGAAAGAACTTGGGGTCATCCACATAGCGCAGGTGTGACGGGAGGCCTTTGAAGTGCTTCTCCAAGTCAGTCACTGTTTCCACGCTGTCCATGATGAAACCAATTTTGAGAGATAAATGAAAGACATGTAACTTTGGGGAGGAGAGGGAGCGGCGCCGATGGAGCCTCGTTGACGCTCTATGAAACTGCTGATTGATGGCTGGGGAAGGACACTCCATTTGGGCAGTATTCAGAACAACGCATTCCTGAAATTAATAAAATGAAACATTAATTAGAACAGCCACATTTAAAGGTTTCGAATTTATTATATACCCCTAGATCTTAAAAGAAGTTCCCACCACCAGGTTTCATTCATGAGTTAGCTCTGAGTTGGTGCCTGACAGTTACTCCAATCATCCTGGATGCTGATTTTTGGAGGCCGAAAAAATAAAGACAAAGACGGAGGAAAAATGAGAATTGTATGCAAAATAAGATAAAGAAGTGAAGGGACGAAGCCATCAGAGAAAGAAAAAGAAGAAAAATTTGATGGCCATGCAAAGATACTTTTTTGAGGAACAAGAGATTATCTCGTTAAAGTTGTTCAGCAGAATTTCATGGGAATGGACCACTAGACAAGGTGCGAATTTCAGCACTCTGATATATGTTCCGTAACCAAAATTTCACGTAGATAACGATGCGCACAGTGAAAATTATCGAAATCAACTCCTCACAACGATATTTAATGATTCTTGATGCGTGAATTCAAACCACCCGCTCATGAAAACTCAATGCTCTACGTGATTCACATCGCGCGCTAAACGTTATCATGACAGTCTCTGCGCGATGTAAAAATCTGGCAACCTCAATCTTGACGCTTTGGCTCAGCTATAGCAAATTGCCTATAGTTCGATCAACACATGGTGGGAAATGAATATTGCTCGATTAAGAAACTTGCTGAGACCGTTGTCGTGCGCGATTTGAATCACGTAGAGCTTTGAGTTTTTTGTGAGCGGGCAGTTCAAATTCCTCGTAACCAATGTGAAATGAAAAGGTTAATATCTTCGTTAGGAGTTGGTTTCAGTAATTTTCGTTGCGCGAATCGTGTTTTACGTAAAATTTCGATTAAGAAACATGTATCAGAATGCTGAAATTCGTACCTTGTCTAGTGGTCCATTCTTATAGATAACATCTTTATTTAAAGATGTTTGATGTTGATTAGCTACAACTTTGTTTATTTCTAAGCAACAAAATGAAGTTAGCAGTAAAAAGTATTTTTTTAGTAGTGTTTCGGTAACATGGTTCTGCAGTTAGTTTGGCTGTAGAGTCTTTGGCAACGTCCGAAACTGAATTCCAAAGAGAGGAACTGAGTTCATCGCTCTTGCGAAAAGTTATACCTATGAGCTAACCAGCATACTCCCTGTCTCTACAAAAAACTTTGTGTATTTCTGTTAAACGTAGTCAAAATGAGACAGAAATACTTCTCATTTGCCACAAAAATTAGGTACACAAAAACACCATCTCCTCAATGAGCAAATCAAATTATTTAACTGCCGAAAAAAATTTTCTGGAGGAAAAATTTAAAACTGATAGCAAGTTTACGAAAATATAGATCTTCTGAAAGATTGATTAATTTAGAATGGGAGAGCAGAGAAAGAATTGAAAGGACCCCGCACACTTCTTATGGGGATGTGTACCACGATCGATTTTTATTTTTTTTATTGTTTTAAATTCATGAAAGGATGCTGATCAAGTCATCATTGCGCAATCTTTCTATGAGCCACCATCTCCGCACAATTCGCCAAAAAGCATTCCGATAATTCCTTGCATAAATGAAGATGACGAGTACTCCAGTCCAGTTCGGATCGATTGAGTAAGTGTAAATCACTTAAACAGGAAAACCGATCAGCAGCCGAGCGACGATCTTATCTCCGATTCCACACGCCTTTTCTTTTCATCGTCCATATCAGTTTCTTTCTTTCTCCCACTCTATTGTACTTACCAGACAGTCACGCACTGCGTTTTGATTTTAGCCGGCCTGTAATGAAAATTATCTTCAATCGGATATTGTGCAAAAACGGTGGCTCCTAGAAAGTTGGCGCAATTATGACTTTTGATCAGCATCCATAGACGAATTAACAACAATAAAAAAAATTAAAAATCGATTGTGGTACACATCTTCATAGGGAGTGAGCACGGTCCTTCAGGAGTTTTAGGTGAAACAATTAGAAAAGAGAAAACATCGATGAGAGTTAGAATAATTAGAATTAAAATTGAGATATCTTACAGTTTTGTTGATGGGATTGTTGATGGATTCCACGAAGACAACCATTTCAGGTTTTTGAATTGTGTCCAAGTTGGTGCCATGAACTGTTATCATTCGACCACCAGAGATGAAGCTCATTAAAGGTTTGATTTCGAGTATTGTTGGATCAGCCTTGAAGATGAACGGGCGACTAGCTAGAGTTCTATTGGCACCATCGATGGAGACAGTTAGCACGTTGATTGGCCGAGGGGCATGAGAGCGAGAAGTGATGCACGTGATCCGAGTGCTGGAGGCTTGTGTGATGTTCACCAAACAAGGGAGCTCATCCAAATAAGCACTGACGTGGCTCCCTATGTTCAAATGCTGGCCTGTTATTGCTAACTGGGTGCCCCCGCTAACTGGACCAATCATTGGCGTAACTCCTTCTAGTTTCACACTCTGTGAAAGAAAATAGGAAAAAATAGGAGAATTACGAATGATAAGTTGCGAACATATTGAGACAGTTTCCGGTTGGAAGTGGCTGTTATTCATCATATTGAAATTGACCCTCTGGAGGGTCCATTTTAGTATGATGAATAATAGCCACAACAAACTAACATTATTTTGCTGGATAAATCTAATGGGTTAAATTCTTCCAAAGGGTAGTTTATGTAAGATGCGTTTTGAAAATTTTCTGCTTTGTGAAAAATTTAACCCGTAAAGAGTACTGGTAATCACAATAACCCAAGTGATGGACGAGAGGTTTTCCTGTAAAAACAGGAATTCGAGGGATGGAAAAACTATAGCAGATGATGCTATTAATATGTAAAAGTCACTTCTAGGAATGTCCTGAATGCAGAGAATAAAGTCATAAGGTGTTGATGTTGAGGGCTACAATGATTCTGCGATGACTTATTAACCACTGAACATGGCGTTTTTTGTGAAGGAAGCATATGACCTCCCTGGCATGATAGCTGTCATTCCCGGAGGACATTGTTCGAGTGAGCGAGTATTATGATAGTAAAACTTCCTTTCCCTGTCAGCTTTCTTAAGGCTAACAATAGACGCTGACTATAACTTTTCAAATGGAAAATGATAAAAAGTCATGTTGGAAGAAAAATAAGTGGCATACCACATACCTTATAGCTAAAATGGACGGAAGATTCTGTTAATCCTGCATCGTTACCGACAACGACAGACGCAACTTTTTCAATATCGGATGCACCAGTTTTACAAACGATCTTGACGGAGACTTCATACTCAGTAAGGCGGCAAGGAGTTTTTCCTATGTGAATTTTTCCAGCCACATCTTGTTCTTTCAAACCAAGGTTACTTCCCTCAATAGTAACTAGAGTGCCTCCTTCCACAGGACCGCTCAGAGGTTTGATCTGCAAGACGATACAAAGTCAATTTAAGAATCTACACAGCGTAAATAATTGCAGGGGTCATCATCAATCAAGAGGTAAGCAGTACCATAGACTGATTACAATAAATTTAGATCTAGCTTTATTGGGGAATAAAAGCGGCTTGGTATGTTTTCTGACTCGATTTCACAGAATTTATAAAATAAATAGAACTTCTTCAATTAGGTGATAAAATCGTTCTTTTGCCACTTCAATACAAATAAACTTATTTAAAGGGGAAAAGCATCAAAAAGGCAAATTGGGTTTGATTAGTAGATGAAATTCAATGATGAACAGCGGTATAATTTTTTTTGCAATCAGTGGCTCCACAGAGAAGTTACATTTATTTTAAGGAGCAACAAGGAATATTTAAAAAAAACGATCAAGCGAATATGCAACTTTTGATAGAGAACATTCAAAGAAATTTTAACAACCCGGTAGTAATAATGATATCAAGCCAGAACAAAACCAGAGTGAAAAAAATGATGTGCTGTTGGGATTTCATCATAGTGTAAGATATCAATTAAGCTTAGAGGTGGTATTTAATTACCACTAAAAAATGAGAATGACTCGGCTATTTAAAGAGAGACGACAATAACATTTAAATTATCAAACAATTTGGAACATGATCATTGAAACTAACCATATCAATCCTAGGCTTGGGACACTCCTGGGCTGGTGGTTGTAGGCAAGATTCGAAGAACATACATGAGTTGATACACCAGGTACATTTATACTTGACATTCCTCGTCATGCACAATGAACAATCGGGATGTTCTCTGTGTGAACCGAGTATTTCACACTTGTACAGAGTCACTTTGATTGTATCGATGTGATGATTACGGTTCCATACCATAGTCACTGTCGCCTCATACTCACCGGTGTTAGCTTCATAAGAATACTGAAAAAAAAAAAACGGAAAAATTTCAGTAATTATCAGAGCTCTGTCAAAATTTTTTGACTAAATCATACAAACAGAGATTTTGATCCATCATGGATATTTTTGCTCACAGAAATATCCAGGTGATAATTCATTTGCTACACCTTATAAAAATAAATATACTTATGCCGGAGTTAATTTTTAGCAATCAACCAAAGCTCACAGAAACCAAAGTGTGTTTAAGGACATCTCTGTTCTTCATAAAAAACTTTTGATCGAAACATCATGTGATGTCAACTTTCCTCGATTCTGACTTTTTTGGCTTGTAGTATTTTCAAAGAAAGATTATGCTTGAATAATTTATGATCAGACTATTAATTACTTTAAAGTCCTTATAGGAAGGTTTCTTATGTGGCGGAGAGGCACATATATCATCTCTCAATAATGTGCATGACGAGCCAACGCAACTGCGCACCGCCAATCTGATGGGGAGTCGGCGACGGAGTTTAAAAGACTGCTGGGGCGTAGGCCGTTCAACCAGTCCGAAATCCAAATTTCAGAAAATAAGTCTCCAAAATTACGGCTTAGACCCATTCCTCGCGGCCTGGACCTGCTTCACTGGTCACGGCTTGGACCCCTGCTACACCCCTCAAGGCCTGGACCCATGTTCCCTTTTGCAGCCCAGGTCCACTTCTTGCATATACTTCAGCAGAGTCTATTACATCAATATATTTATATTCTTATGTCAGTAACCCTCGGCTTATCATTTGTCCTTACTAAACTTACCACCAACATATCACCCTCTCCACACTCTTTTGCTTTGATCTGAATACATACACACCCTTGCAGTTCAATACAATTTTCAGATCAGTAAAACATTATGTTAAAACATTGAAAAGTAAAGTTAAGACTTACAGTTGTTTTATCACAGACAATAAATCGATCCGTTTCGACACGAGCAGGCACCATCATTTTTGCATCCTCTATGTCAACAACACACTGAAAGCCTGAATGACCAGCCTGAGGGTGTGGCAAGTTTTCTACTTGCAAAATAATCTCCTTAGGTACACCGTTGGGGAGCAGAATGGGAGTGGGTGGTTTTCTAAATCTTGGGCAAGCATTAGCTCCATGCATCGATAGTTTCGCTGGATTCTGGAAAAAAACATTGAAGATGAATTAAATACTTTGTCGTAAGAAAATTTAGAGATAAACTTAATGGTTAGATAAACTTTCGATGGTGGCTTGATGGAGATATTTTGAATCATGGGGACTACACAAAGATAAGCCTGTAGGATTACAGGAGTCCATACATTAATCATCTGAATGATATGCTAGTTGATAGAGGATACTTTTCCTGGGCCCAATTTCATAAATCTTTGGGTCCTGACTGTTCTTTCTTCGACTATTCTTGAAGTTTGGAATGCGCCACTACACATGGTCTGAGCTATAAAATAAAGATATATGTTTGCTCCTCAAATCTTAGATAGAAAACAACTCAGACAACAGGAAGTTTGGAGATCAAGTCCGGAGCGAGATATTAACATTCTTAACCTAAATCAAATGTTAGTTAGATTATACAAATGACGTCATTTGCACGTATGCACTTTAATGCATGCTACTGTGGTAAGTTTAAAAAAAAAAATGTAAAGGAAGGATAGGGTAAAGAAAAAAATAAATATTCCTGGCTATTATTACTTACATTCACGCCGCTGATAATTGTTGATTGACAAGCTGAGGCATTGTGAGTACACTTGTTTTCGTAGACACACCAATTGCAAGCCCATTGGGACTGAACACAAGATGAGCATTTGTTGTGAGCTGAGCAGTCATAAAATGCGAAGTTCCTGCTTACAAAGTCTTTGTTAGTTTCCGAAGATCTCACTGATAAAGCAACATTTACGTGATCTTTGCCCTCTGGGATGCTGGGTCGTTTGCTAACCTCTGGTGTTGGACATTGGAGGCCAAAACTAGTGACTGATGCATCAATCGGATCCGCTGAGCCAAAAACACATCGATACTTGGCATTTGATGGTAACTCTGGAAGTGTGCGAATTGTTAGCCTCACCTGCAGGGCAAATAGAATTTTAATTAGTACAAATGATTTCAAATCCATGACATAGCTACTACCATGTATGCTATCCTTTTTTCCAAAGATGTTAGATAACATCTTGAGGATGAATTGTGCACTTTCTGCGTCTGAAAAGTGTTATTAGGATGGCTATAAAAAGGATGTTTGACACTATCATAGGAATTTGACATTATGAAGGGACGAAGTGCCTTAGAAAGTGGAATTGAATAGGATCTTGAAGTAAAAAGTTGAGAATTAAATATTTAATACTTCAAGGTTTAGTGAAGCAATTTCCAAAAATTAAAAGTATTACATATTTTCGTGCACAGAATAATTGAACCATTGAATTAAAAAACGCACTGATTTGAATTTTCTCAAATAATGTTTACAATGAGGAAATAATTATGGGTAGATGCGCCTTGTTCAGCGCATTTATTTTAACTTGATCTTTATAATATTGCCAAGAATTTGTCACTCAGCACCAAAACACACCTCCACAGGCCTACAGTGCAGTTTGTTGTACTTACAGAATAATTTTAATATTCGAAAATGGCATTATTTCATTCTCACTGGATCATGTGAAGCTCTAAGTTTACAGGGATGCAAATGCTCAAAACTGAAGGCACAGTAAAACTTTATCTCCAACTTACTCATTCTCTTTTCCTCTATAACTCTCTATACTTCTTTTCTATTACCAAAGACACATCTATCATTGCACTTAAATAGCGTCAACAAACTACAACCAAGGTATGGCTGGAGGTAATATTTGATGGCTTTCAACTGAAAGGTTCAGTTGTTAGTTTTGTCAGTAAAGTGTTTAACTTACATTAGCCATTTGGTTGATCGGAATTCGATCAGGCAAGATCTGCTCGAAGTCTATGCATTGTTGCCCAGCATCTAAGGAAAGCCACCGAGGTGAACTGTGGCTTGCTTTCTGACAAGTGCTTCGCACAGTGCATCTGAAAAATGAAATAGATTCATAATGGTTCTGTACAAGAATTTACCATAATTAATACATGCTAATGCAGATGTTCCCAAAATAATTGTGTAAACTGCAGCAGTCACACCAGTTTGAAAAGTTTTTCCTGTTTACTAAATTTAGGAACAGTGCCTACTACCCATAGGTACCGCTTTCCCACTCCATGCGGGAAGTGGATACGTGGTACTGGGTACCAGTTCCACATTCCACATACAGAGCTAATATTCAACATTTATAGCTTGGTCTCAACATAATTTTCCGCCAGAGGAAAGGTAGGCTCACTCAAAAAGGCTGTACGTTGTTGATAGCAACAACCAGTGTTCAAAACTCACAGACGCCAACGCGCCAACTGCGCCCAAGAAATCAGTCAGGGCGCCTAGAAAATGAAGGCTCAGCGCCAACGTGGCGCCTGAAAATCCCTTTTTTTTTCGTTTTCCTTAATTTTTCATTTTCCCTGTGTGGCGGCAAGCCACCCTCACTTCCAATCAGCTCAGCTCATTGGCTGTAGCTCGCTACAGTCGCAGCTACATAAGCCACGAGCTCATCACTCCTGCTAACTTAGCACCCGTCAGTCACACGGGACTCATCACCTGCACAGCACGCGGACATCATGCAGCCGGCCGGCTCACCCTTTTTCAACGGCCCTTCTTAGGTCCACCACACCACTCGTTGAGCACCTTTCATGGCTTGGTCCATAACTGTTTGGGTCTTTCAATTAATGAAAGGTTTTTTCTTAGCATCTTATTGAATTAGAATTTAATAGAAACTAACCTCCTTTCGAGAGAGCACCAGCCACAATATGGATCTTTGGATTCTAGACAGGTGGAACAGCTTGTAAATCCACTGCAATGCTCCACGTTTATTTTCAAGACCTGAAGAAAAGAAATGCAGATCATAAAAAAAATTAAATTTTAAAGGAGACTAAACTTGAAGTAAAATAAGGCCTTGAATTACCATTTTTACCTGATATTTTCTATCAATTTAGGATTTAGAGAAAGATAAAATGTGCAACTAGTTGGACCACTTCAGCTGAAAATTTTCTTGATTTTTCCAAAATTACAGGTTGAATTTTTATTGATATCTGAGAGAGAGTACTTACGCAAGATAGCTGTGGACTAGTCATACATAATGGAAATTTATACCTCTCTGTATTCTTACAGAGAAATCTTTTTTTATTAACGGACCAATTTTTCTTTTAAAGAAAAAAAAAACATGAAGTTTTAATGGATTTAATTGCTTAAGAGGGTAATGAAATTAGTGTTCCACGAGTGTCAACTGCGTATTATTACTTCTTGATTAAATAAATACAATGAGAGTAAAAGTCTCAAATGGTGTGAAAATCTAGTTTTGTGACGACTCTGACAAGTTTGTAGTCTGACATGACGCCCTGAAGTCAGAGGCTACTTAACAATCAAAGGTTCCATCAAGGAACCACAGGAGAATTTTAATATTCTCATTTCTACGGATAGGGATGCAAGTGCCTATTTTTAAGGTCCCTACTGATAACCTCAGCCCACCGGGGTAATTCGAAGCACATTCTTATTTTTAATGGGTAGAATTTCTCGGTAGTGGAATATAATGTCTTCCTTGCTTTATTTTTTTGAAGTAGGGGCTACTACATGGTAAGCTTTACATTTTGTCAATAGTTACTAGTGTATACAGTTTGATCCTAAGTTATAGTTATAATTGATCCCTGTATGAGTTAAATCTTCCCACTGATTACAAAAAATTAATTTCTTGAAAATAATTCAAATACAATGTAGGTAACACAAACCTTTGAAGTTGTCAGAACATAGAGGAATTCTTGATTAGGACTGATGGTTGTGTCTGGCAGAATGGCTTTGCCTTTGTCAAGTATCAATTCTTCGTATAGTATGCCTCTTGATGCACTTGATAATAGCACCTGGGGGTCAAAGAGAAAGATGGACGTTAGAGAAAAGTATACATTGATATGCTTTGGAATTAAGCCTCTAATCTAACTAATTTAGGGTGAAACAGAGAGCAACTGGAGGTACTGATTTTGGACATAGGTTACAGACACATTTGGACAACAAGTTTAACAGGTAGAGAAGAATTCCCTTGTTTGCAAAACTTCAAGATCAGAGACTTCACTTACTTTCTTCAAAGATCCAGTAGAGGTCCCCAAAAATGCAACTACATTGCGGCCAGTTGTTGCAACAGTGACTGAGGTTATCAGATCCGTTGGTGCATGGAATGATGCCACAGCTGTGATGGGATCAACACCTGATATTTTCAAACCAACATCACAGAAGTTCAAGATGTTTCCGGCAGTCTGCAAAAAATAGTAAGGAGAAAAGAAAAAATTAATCTATGGAGTGGATGCAGCTGTAAAATGTATGACAGTCTTTTCAAAAATTCTTTAAAAAATAAAGAGAGGGTTGCCTCTTCCTTTCTGTTTCGTGCACTGCAATGCTTGCAGACTTTGTAAGCCGCGTAAATTATCAAGCTATTTTAGATGCATTGTTTTGAGAGTTGCAAAATATTTGAACGAGGACAAAAAACTGCAAGGGTGGAAACCAAAACCTTTGGTTTTTCTAAACTTTCCTTGAGCTTTAGATCTTTGATACAGCAACATCAACATTTTTGGGAGTGAGAAAAATTGATGATTAAGAGATAAAATGGAATTAAAACTTACTCCTGTGGTTGGACAGTTGCCATCAGAGATGAGTCCTGATATGTACTCCATATTTCGATACTTGATCGTTCCATTGAAGCACATGTGTATATTTTCATTGAATTTCATTTCAATATCTTGTAAGCTGTAGACACATAGTGCTGACTGCTGTGCTGGATCGTTGGAAATGCCTCTACTAGGTGAAAAGGAAGCTACTAAGATTGGTCTTCCAGGATCAATGCCAAGGCTTTGCGCGAGTTCATCTTCAGCTGACAGAATTTTGGCATCTTGAATTAAATTGTAGTTTATTTTCTGCTCCTTGTCAGGATTTGATGAATTTCTTACAAAACATTGTAGTGTTACCTCTGTATAGCTATCATAATTCTGGTCTGTTATGCAGACTCGTGCTAGCCTTGTCGTATATCCCAGCTCTTCTTGTCCAGGTAGATGAGACTGTTTCTGAATTATCACAAAATAAGCAAAATCGCTTGAATTAAAACCGTAGACATATTTAACTAAAAAGTGGTCTCGATGTTTGACATCGATCTGAAGAAGAGACTCTTTGAAGTTACTTTCGAACACATTTAAATCATTTAGATTTCGGCTGGAGATAGCAGGAACATCATTCCGATAGTCACCACGGTTCGTAAATGTCGTTCCAACATAGAGGACATTTGATTTTTTCCACTTGTCATAATTTTCTGGGCCAATGAAAGCGTAAGTGGAGGCATTTTCATCATTGGCAGCAATACTATTAGGAACAAAGTCAGATGAGAGAGAAATATTCATACGGTATTTTACACATGCTCCTTGGGATACAGAGCCACAAGCTATCACAGACTTAGATTCAGGGTCAAGAATAAGCACTTTGTTCACATTATCGGTGGGTGTTTTGGGGATATTATCAGTACACCCGGTAGCATGACACAGAGGACTATCTTCTATGGGCCCAGTCACTTTGCATTCTTCCAAACGCAGATTTGAATTGAGTTGAATCAGCCGATTGACACCCGCAACATAAATGCGGCCCGATGCACTGTCAACAGCAAGATGATTCAACCTGGTGACGGAGCAGTTACCATGTTGTGTGGCAGAGGGGAAAGAGGCAACAATCAGGTTGGAATCATGACTACCCACTCCACGCAACAAATTCAAAAATAGCGCTGCCACTAGTACCTCTAAACCCATTCTGTGGCACCCAGTCGGCTGATACTCAGGAGTTCATCACTACTCCTGTAACAGACAAATGAAAATAACATAGAAAACTCAATTTCTTTTGACACATTTAGATCAACATCGTTGAACAGCATTGGCATGTCTGTGTATCAGATTAAATCTAGTTTCAGTTTTATGGTAAGGATCTTCATTCTAATTGAGAATTATTTTTGCATGGTACGACTGAGAAGTTGTGACAATCTATTTATTGGAAAATGTGAGAACGAAATTTCTCCAAATTATCTCAAAATTTCATGCATATCTATTAGGCACAGGTAAGTATGTAACCTGGCAATATGCAGAGTTGACGCCAAGCAAGTTTAGACACTCTTAGAGAGCAACTGAAGACCGGCTGTCCTCAGTTGGAAATTGAAACCGGTCAGTAACTTAATGAGCAAAAGTAGCAAAAGAATACAGGATTGGAAACCATAAGGCAATTCCATCTAAATTTGGTGCAAATGATCTAGTTTCAAAGATACCTGTATTAGGCATTTGAGAAGAGTACATGTCCATTTAAAGCGATGGATTGGATTTTGTCGAATTAGGTGAAAATTAAGTGATGCACATGGGCTCTGCGCAGAGGCAAAAGAAGAAAATACATTGGAGCTCTCTGAAAGTAACTAGATGTATAATACCAGTGGTCAGACAGAATATCCAATGGGCAGTTCATTTGAGAGAGATTAACTACCTTTGAAACTAGCTCCAAATATAAGTAGGTAACACTATCTATTTTTTTCTCCTTCTTTTGAACAGTTCAAGGGGGATTTCATCAACTTTTTATATTTTTTGCTAGGTATTAGAAAAGTGTAGGTGAAGAGCCTGGAATTCGGAAACTTATACTGATTTAATGAAAAACACTTGGTCCAACTTGGTTTAAAGTTAGGCATAACCATTCTCCGGAGTTCCATATTTACACAGTTACATCTTAAGTCATTATTGCAGCAAAGCTAATGTATGTTCTCTTCTGCTAAATTGATGGAAATGATGAGCTTAAGTGACCGATCGATTCACTCTGGTGGGGCAATCAATAATATATACATGAAAACACTTCATGCCACTTTGAGATGCCATCAATTTAAATTTTGAGTTTCATAGTACAGCAGCATGCAAGCTCTTTCAGTTTCAGCACTCAGTTTCTGTAAAAATACTGCAGCAGCACTTCGACATATCTCTAGAGCTATATACTCAATCATTCAGGCAACTGGTCTGACATTACCCTAGGATACATTCTGAACAGTAGTATGCAGCGGCTAAGATGTCAGATATCAGATGGGTGTGATCAGATTAAAACATTTTCATAATATTGACAAAAGATTTTGCTTGGTCAAAATGCATAATAAAGAAATGTACGAGTACCGCCGTAAGCTGTAGCTCAGAAACTCATAATGCTATCTTAAAACAGACATGATCTGTTTAATTGTATTGGGTATGAAATAGAGTAGAGTTGCAAATGAAAAAGAAGTAGAGTCCATAATTTTTCCAGCTCTAAGATAAGGGGAAAGGTATGATGAGAAAAGTTACAGAAAAGTTCTTGAAAATGGTTTTCCTTACCTACTGCCGACGGGGGCCTGATTCTGATGAGGATTCCACGCTCTAGTCTCCAGATTGGACATAAAGGCATAGCTCTTCTTTAAAATAGTAGAAATTTAAAACAACAACAAGTTTCAGTGAATGCATAGCTTGAAAAAAGTCATTAGAGTTTTGAAAAGTTAATGTTGATATAACTTGAGCACTTATCCAGTGATAATGTGTAAGATGAATTATGCTTCAAAACTGGACTATGAGTGCTTTCGGAGCACTCTTGCTAGGACCGATTGCAAAATAGTTACTTAATAACGCCATGGATAGTATCTAAAACTGATCATATGGACAAAATTATAAATTTAAAAACTGTCTCCGGGAGATTAGGTTAATGGATGGTCAAAGTAAGAATCACATCCCAAGTTAGATGGGTATTTTCGAGGAGGATCGAATGAACTGACGCAGTTGTTGAGACGGATAGGGCCAGTTATTGTAAAGGAAGAAAAACACTCGGCGGAAAAACACCATAAAGAGGCGATATTCACGTAAATTGACACTCAATAAACACTTGAAACTGACACACTGAAGCGGCACCTTTCGATACGATGGAATTCCATTCAGACTCGCGTTGAAACGTTCGTGAACTCTTTCCGACAAATCCGCTACAAATAATTTTTGGGAGTTTGAGGAGAGCAATGATGAATTTAAAGGAAACTTATCATTAATGAAAAAAAAACTTGCAGCACAAAGGATCTTCTAGGTGATAACTCTCCCGATACACAAGATGGTAAGCCTACGGAAAGGAGTTCTTGCGAGAAAGGAACACTTGTCATTCGCTTTCGTAGTCTTGGGAGGGAATGTGGGAGGGGCGCAATATTTCAAAACAATGTAATTGTTGTTTAATCCTCAAAATGCCTGCAGATAATAAGAATATTTTTTGTGATAGCGATGATGAAAGACATTTTTGAGCAAGAAAACGAGACAATTTTTACAATTACTCAAGAATTTTTGGGGATTTTTCATCAATAATTTACGCCGTCAAGTTGGCATACAGTAAAATGTATTCAGGGTTGTAATGTTGTCATTGTCAAAATTACACCAAAAGAAAAATCGGTCAAGCATTCCTGAGTTAGATGGTTACTCAAAACGTCGTAAATCCTTTGATTTGGATTAAAAAGTCATTTTACAGCTTCAGTACGAGAATTCAATCGATAGAGGAATTTACCATGGGAGCTTTTTCATCTGGCGTTCATTTTTCAGAATTCGATATAGAAAGAATATCTCAGTGAAACTATTTAGGAGTGTGTGCCATCACTGAAGACACATTCCGGCAGCGCCATTTCCGGTTTTGGATTTAAAAGGAAATGATGGAAAGTCACTTTAATTTTATTTTAATGAGTCATGTAGGGAATGTAAAAAAGAAGAAAATAACCAGCACGATAGTACGTGCGAAAATTAATTTAATTATAAAAAGGCTACACCGCCGTGGTTATCGATCTCATCAATACTTTATACCAGCTTTAAGTTGAGGACTGACTGTGAAGGGAGGGGGAGGGTGGTTTCGTATCATTCTATACCTAAATTATTAACTAAGTTAATTTTTATCCGTTTCTTTGCTTTAGGACACGGACAGGGACACAGTTGGAAGTAAGTTCTCGTCACTAATAAGTGAGGGGGTCAAGAAACTTCTGCAAGCCAATTGTTGAAAATTCAAATCAGTTCAATGAGACATCTTGCATGCAAAAAGGTCTATTGCATGTTTCAGATAAGGATAATGTCTTATCTTGTCGTATATATACAAAGAGTCAATAATTGGGAAGAATCAAGTAGATATATTGTTCATGGGGTCTACAATATTTTTTTGTAAAATGAAGTAGGTACTTAGGTACCTGTGTATTTCAATGGGAGTTTTTTCCCCCTTATATGCTATTTATAGTCCTTTTTATCTTCCAGTGGGTTCTTCAAACTTTCCTCTTTTGTTCAGACCGTCAAAAATTAAGAAAAAACCCTTCGAAATATGGTTTGCAACGTTCCAAACTCCTTTGTCATGAATAGTTTTGGCTAATGGTTTGGGAATCAGGAAATTTCATACAATTCTTCTCTCTGAAACGATAAATGTTCCAGTGTAAAATTCTTGAGTTTACTTTCGAAAAATCAAAGCAACCAAAATTCCGAGACAGCAATCACGATACCTACAAGATTTGCTGGCTTCACTCTAAGATTCAGGGACTTCCTTGAGTCAAAGCTTGCACCAGGGGCAAGGAGATTTTTCGATTATACTCTATTTTTTTATAGGCAAAAAATGAAAAGGCTGAACAGAAAAGTGCGCCGATTTTTTAAATTTTTGGCTCAACTTGTGTTTTTGACCTATGTGCAAAAATGAGGAAAATTTGAAGCTGTTATGAATAATTTTTCCTTTAAGAACTTTCTGCACTCATCTATTCCTCTGCAACATTGTAAATTAATCTGTCACTTCAATATTGGCTTTGAAATCTTGATCATTTTTGAGAGTTAAATTATTTAAATTTGATACGACAAAATATTTTTAGCTGCATAGGATTCTAGGTAGGGTAAAAATTGGAGATGCACACAATAGTTTCTCCCCTGGTGTAGAAAATGATTCAACATGCCTACTGACGTTCTTCCCCTTTTTTGAACTGGGCAATGAATGAAGTGAATGTGTGCAGTTGCAAGGGGAGGGGGGAAGTAATTAATGGGGAGTTTGACCTTTCCAGAGCAAATCCTGTCAGCATGTTTCTTAAAATTGTTTCCATCTGCCCACCTAAAAGAATTTAGCTCTCCCTGACTTGAGAGTATCAGACATGAAAATCTGGAGAGGGAAGTATGGCCATTCATTTTGTTCCTGTCCAGAAAAAATGCACCTCTATGAATACTTGAAGACCACTCTCATGCCATACTCTGCTTTTAGATGACTGCTTAACTATCATTACGTACGATGAAATAATAAAGAAACTTGTAGGTGTGCCAGTATGGCAGAACCAGCTGGTTTCGGACATTGGCAGTGAAGGTAGCTCTGCTCCACTTCCTTGAGCAGCAACGCCATGACGCTATTCAAGGTTTAGAATTGTTTCTATACGTATGGTGAGCGAACAAATGTCTTGGTGTCCTGTGTTTTCAGTAACAGCTGCCAATGCTGTGATGAATTTCATATATTCATCATACATGCTCGACATTCTCAAAATACTGACAGTGAATGGAAACAGGGGTTGATAGTTTTCGTGCGACAGAAAATTTCTTTGGAAGAAAGAGAGAATATTCAGAGTAAACAGTTGTCTTTCTTGGTTGGGATGGCAATGATCCATAAAATGCACAAGTTTGAACTTCATTTTTAATTTTTGCATTTCATACCAGACTCAATTTTCTGTTACTTGATAGTAATGAAAACCTAGACAGCTTACTTTCTTTCAAACTAATGCTGTAATGTCTTCCTCCTAAAAGTTCATTCAAATTCACTGAACAAGGAAGAGGGAAGCTTCCTTACGACAGAAAATTGAAATAAATAAATAAATAAAAAGTCTCTGTATTGTTCATGGATTTCTTGCCACAGGAGACACAGCTGCCCCAGAAGAAAATGTTTAAAGCAATGTGCATTTGAATCTTACAGAGATTAACAAAATGTGACATGCCTTTCAAATTTTCAAAGTAATGCTTTTTTTTGGATTTTCGGGAGAATGAAGAAAAATTTGACTTTGTAAAATAATGATCAATTTAATATCAATGCTTCTATAATCGAGAATTATAATATACATTTAATAACAAAAAATAACAATCCGAAATTCTAACTGAATTCTTGACTTACTAACATGAATGATTTACCGAATTATCTAATAACCAACGACATTATGGATAAATCAACTATGTACTCATGAAAAAATAAATAAAAAATAGAATGAAAATAATAATAAAAATATTAATATTAATAAAATAATAAATAGATGTCCAGAGGTAGACTAATTAGAGAAGTACTATATGATAACCCATAATCCCATTTATACTAACACGTTTTTACAAGTTATATACACAGAACAACAAAATTGAAAGAGGGAAAAGAGAAGCAGTTTAAACAGAAAGAAATTACGTTGAGATGTTAAAAAAAAAAAAAATAAATAAATAAATAAAAAAAAACAAGTATATTTACAAAGAAAAGTTTACGAACTTGAATAATTGTTATTGGATACAGATCAAAATGTTTGGATTTTGATTGACAAGAATTTCGTTGTCTACTGTTAAATTTTCAGGGGAAAGAGAAAGACAAACCACTGTTTGGTTACTGCTGAGTTAACAGGTTTGGAATCATCGTTGATGAGAAAATAATTTTGCATTCCAACGAATGAACAGGAGTCCTCAGTAATAATGCTAGGACAATGACACAATCAGCTCACCAAGTACTTTATTAAGTAAGTAAAGGGGAAAATACCATAAATATTCCTGGAGATTTTTCCCCTATCATGAGCTGATCAACAGTACATGATTTGAGAAGGTAAGTCGATGCTACCCTGACGTAAGCGCATATCTCAATTTCCATTAGAACCCTGTTGTGCATATAACATCATGCTTCTTGGGGCTTATGTAAAATTAAAGATACACCCTTGCGTCAGAGGAGCAAGGAATCGTGAAAAGAAGCGTTTTTTAGTAGGCAATTGGCTCATTGAGTTAGGAGTAACATTTTGTAACTAAAGGACTTTAAGAGTTGAGTGATAGTTGTGATCACTTTTAAAAGTTCAGTTATTAAAAAGATATTTTATCTTATTTCTTCACTTTACAGAGGCAGAATCTAGTAAAAGTGTCCTTTCGCGGTGCTTGCTAATTACAGGGCACTTGCTTTATTTGTCAGAGAGGCACACTGATCTTTGTTGGAATGATGAATATATAAGTTATTTTTCACAGTGTTTTTGAAAATCAATTGCAGTTCATTTCTAGCAAACCTGAAATTAAATCTATCGATGAAAGTATGAGGACAGCTGACTCTATTGAGTGATCGTAGACTCATTTGAAAGAAATTACTCATCAAGAAGTACTAATTTTAAACTTTCTCTTTCCTCCTGTTGGAGTGACACTGATCATAGATCATAATTTAATGGAATGAAATTAAGTAAAAAGTGGAAACCTAAAAAAAGACTCTAACTTTCCTGAACACAGATGATACAACACAGCCATGAAATGCATCGGAAAGATGGTCAAGTTTCCAAGAGCTAAAAATCAATCCTGTGAGTATGCTCGGGAAAAGTAGGAATGACTTTGAAATAATGATTAGAGCTAATTAAGTACACAGAGCCAAAGAAGATTCAAAGCAGTTATCGCAATAATCATCTACGATGGACTAGATCAAACTTAAGTAAATTATTCCTTTGCGGAAATAAATAATAAGTAAACAACTAGAGCATGTCAGAAAAAGAACAGTTCTACTGATTTCATTGATATCAGTCCAACTTAATTATTCTTATGCTGTTGAGTTGAGCAAACTACATGTAAATCTGCCTTCTGACAACCTCTTTTTCACAAGAAAATAGAGTGGGAAACATTTTGGAATATAGCATCTAGCAGTCTAGCTATTCAGCCAGGATTAAGTAGAAAATAAAATATATTTCCCTCAGAGGATAAGGCAAAACTTTGGGCATGAGCCTTTGATAAAACATAGGGCGAAAATATGATGTGAAACATAGAATGAGATTAAGTACATTCGGCCTTGTCTCCACGAGACGTTTTCCCATGATTTGTTGATGAAAAAAGTTGCACCAACTAGTGGCAAAAAATATGGACTCGCTCAATACTGATGGTTGCCTTAAGAATGACTGAGAGAAAGAGAGGAGGCGAAAACAAACTGTGTGTAATTTTGTTGTTCACTTGATTGTTTGTTTCTGTTTACATTTGACAGGCTTTACTGATCATTTTACTTTACAGTGTCCTCTACCTTTGTTTCAAATAATTAGTTTAATTGTTGATTGTGTTCTGTCACAAGAACGTGAGAGCCCCATATTGTGGAGATAGTAATGGTGAAATAAACGGGGAGGTTTTCCCCGTGCGTATTGACAAATCTCCTGAAAACTACTCGTGGAAAAAAAGGCCTAAATCAGATGATACATACTGAAAAAATGACGATTTAAGGAGAGAAACAGTTTGGTCTCCTGAAAAAGTCAACCATTTTAAGAAAAGATGGAGAGCCTCCGAAACCCTAATGATTATTTAGCAGATTGTTGGAGAACTTGTTAAGATAACCAGATCTAGTAAAATACCTTGTTTGACGTAATGAAAATACGCACAACTTTCTTCATGTAACTAAAATTTATTGAAGCGAGAGAGATTTACACTCATTTCATCACAACAATATTGAACTAGATGTTTCCCAAAGTTGTTTTATCAATTTAAAATAACTTTATAGATTGTTTCTAGAACAGTGCGATAGCTGGAAAGAAGAGGAGTTTCCAAGAGTTCCAAGACACTAGGGGTACTGAATTAGCAAATACAATGCTGGCCATTGTCCCAGGTGTCTTAAAATTGAAGGACTAATGCTTCTCAGGTCATTCAGCAAAGGATACAATGAAAAAATACGGACTTAATGCAGGTGCAATTGGGGGTACAGTAAAATCTGTTTGAAAAATATTCCTTTCAGGCCTTTTCCTACTTTTATTTGTAATCCTTTTTTACATAATCTTTGGTATATAAATCCTACAAACAAAAGAAATGCCATTATTAACTAGTATGGAGACAACTAAGAAGTAAAACCATGTGCACTGAAAAGAGGAAATCTCAAGGAGCATGTTAGCTGTGAAGGTTAAGTGCACAATTTGTAACGAAGTCCCGGCAAACCATTCATCAATGCAGTGAAAATCAGAAATGACAAAATTACAACTGAAAATGTATTTTCTTTGCGCAGGTAAAAATTTGAATGGAAAAAGGGAAAGAAAGGCTAACTAGCATTTTAAGGTGCTGAGCTCTTGAGACTTGAAATGTTAATTCAACAATTGTTGAGAATTCATGGTGTCATACTCTTCAATTGAGATAGCTTAGTATTGGGTTGAACATATGTTACTTTGATTACATCTGCTTTCAGTGATCAGCCGGACTAGATGGGTATGTGGCTTATTTTCACTTCAAATTACTATGCAATAAAAGCAGGCAAATTTCTTGAGAAATCATTATCTCCAGAGAACATGGTTTTACAGGTTGGTTGACAGTGATTTTCGATCACAAAATCTGTCCAATTAGGTACGCTAGATCGACTTTCCTTCCATTTGTGCTCTCATGGCATCAATATGAGGAAACTCACCCCTGAGAAAAATTCTTGATCTAGGTCAATGGTTTTGCTAACTTTTTATCGATTTGAATTTTTGACTTTAGAATTATCCAACCATGGTTTGGGTCAATTCCAATATTTGAAAGGTCATAACTATATTAAATCTAAACAAAAATTGAGTATAAAACAAACAAACAAAAATATAGAATGAAATTGTAGATAATAATAAAAATATAATAAGTCAATGAACAAATGGATAAATAAATAAATAAAAAAAGAGGAGGAAAAACAAACTAAGAAAGGATTTGGACGGTTCATAACACTCACTCATTGACAAAGCCTAATTACATCAAAATTCATCTTTTGGAAAGAAAAATATTTTAATGGCTTTATTATAAATACTTTAAGGGAGAGAAAAAATGGGGGAGGAGTAAGGATGACTAAATCGAGGAAAATAATTTGAAAGTGGGGAGGGTGTTTCATTGTCATGAGAAGCCAATTTACAAACCAAGAAAACTCAAGTGTGAGATATTATGCATTCAGCAAAAATAAATACCTATGTACTTATTCAATTTTCTTCAATTCTGAATAAAAAAGGGAGGGGAAGGCTAAAAAAAATAAAATAAAATAATTAAATAAATAAACAAGGAAAAACATAAAAATAAACATAATAACTTCCTACTCCTTATCGCAATGAATGACTTGGAAATGATCTGTACAAGAATAAAATAAAATTCAATAAATAAAATAATAAACTATATATGATACAGACATGTTGAAACAAAATCAAACCAACAGAATAAATGAATATTACAACTAATAACTTTGAGCAAATTTATTCACAATTAAAAAATAGATGCACTAGATATTCATATATTTACTGTTGAATATATAAAGTGGTAGTATGTAACAGACTTTCTTTGGAAACCTCTCAGTTTTGTAGGCAGACTTTGGAATGGGCATTGAAACCGTTTTACTGCAATTAGCAAAAATATATTCTCTAAAAAAAAAGAAAAAAAGAAAAAAAGAGGAGACTTTTGTTGGCTATTACAGTTTAAAATGGTATTATGCTTTGAAGTTTATCCGATCCATTTCTCCACACGAACATATTTCTAAACAAATATAACCATTCCTCCTTGAAATAGCTATTTCCAACAAACAAGTTTCATGATGAACCAAAAGATTGAAACATGGACTAGCTTGGTAACTTAACTATGGAGTAACAGTGAGCATTTTGGTGACAGATATGAGAAGAAGTAAGTGAAAATTTATCTTCTGTAGCAACAGTAAAATTTTTATGGAGCATACAATAAAAAAAAGTTTTAGCTGCTTAAAATTCTGGAGAAAAAAGTTAATACCTGAACATTTAAGAGAATGAACTTTAGGTTGTCACTTTTCTCACGATAGTCGAAGTGCTTTGGGATGGGGAAATCGTACAAAACAGAGCGGTTGGTGAATGTTAAGCAGCAAAGCGAAGAAGGCATAAATGAAAAAAAGAGGAAATAAAGTAACAAAAAATAAATAAATAAGAGTAATGGTTTCTGAGCATTTGAAAATGACAAAATTAGATTAAAACTCTGATCCCCAGGGAACAAAGAAAAAATATTTTGCAAATTGTAACAAAAGAGACATAGCCAGGATATCTACAGACTTGGCAGGCAATAATTCCCGGACTTTTCCAGTTTTTCTCAGAAGAAAATTATCAACATTTCCTGGCTTTCAAAAATCAATAATTCCCTTGTGTTGAGCTGAACATTAAATATTTTTTACCTTAATTTCACTGCAAATGACAGAAACAGGAGAGCCTTTTTGTCTTTGGGTATTAATTATTTAATTGACTAAAATTGCAATTTTTTGTTAAATATTATTCTCTACTCAATGTTTAGAGTGTATCTCACAATCAGAGTGATAAACCCCAAACCAGACTAAGATTCATGATCATTTAGATTGTGTGAACAGCAGTGATATTTTTCTTGATTAAAAGTTTCAGAATTTTTCAAATTTCTAGTCTTTTTCATAAGATACTCTGACTTTTTCTTGATCTCCCTGACAATTCCTGGTTTTCCAGAACTGCAGACACCCTGCGTCTCTCTTGAACTGAATAAGCGGTTAACTTATTTTTTGGTTTACTCTTAATGTTGACAACACAATATGTATGAACTGAAATACAATGTCAAAGACATTTTTTTAGATGGAAATATCCAAGTTAAGATCTTTGCTGAGAAAGATTGTAACAAGCGATGAAGACAAACAAATTAAACAAAGTTTTTTCAGGTATATATGGAACACTTGCAACAGCTATTTTGAAAACTTTTAAACTTGGATGTTTCCTTTGAGCTTGGAAACATGGAGGCTAGACCTGGGAGTCAGAAAATTAGAAGTGAAACATTAGGCTGATATGAGCATAAATAAAAGCACTGTTTATCGCGTATTTATACAACCAGATTTTTCGTTACTTGTTCGTTACTAAGTTGATTTCACAGAGCAATTAAGTTTGAGCAAATCTCAGCAAGAAACATTTTGAACAAGTAAGTTAAAAATACCCATCAACAAATATAAATTTAAGATACACTCAAGCTGCAAATCTAAACTGAGGGAGTTACGTGACGTCTTTCCCGATAGAGTGGGTCCATGTTCACCACATTATCAATGATATTTTAATTCTGAATGCAGCATAAAGTCTGGGATACAATTTAAAAAATCAAAATATTCCTTTACAATATATTGCATATTTAACAGGTACGTGTGAGTTCTCATAAACCAACTAACTGTTCTCGAAACCGAACTCATCAGTACGTGAGAAACAACTGAGATATTTCCAAGACTTTAAGTGCAGCTTCATTGGCTCAGTGTAATACATTATAGCTTTTTTAGCAACTAAGTAGAGAGAAATCACGGCTCATAAGAGCTGGAAAATAACTAGAATAAATAGTTAATATCAATAACTAAAACAATAAACACAAAAAGAGAAAATCTTTCAAAAATAAAATCTCAAATTTGGACGGAAACAAAGGATCACATAAGTCCTGTACATTCACTCATCTAATTTTATCTTAAAAACAAAATGCATGATGAGGAAATTAAACGGAATAACAGAGGAAAAATAGAAATGAAAAATGGAATGAGGAAAGAAGAACAATAAGATGATCATAAGCCATGGAGTAATATCTTCACAAACATGAAATGAAAAACCACAGAAAAATGGCAACTCCAATTTAGAGTTATCCACTTATAAATTAAATCTTGAGTTCTACTCGCTTGTTCATGTTTGAAAAAGGAACTCTTTGGAATACTCATACGAAGTACAATCATCTTGCTCATCAGTGTGATCACTATCTTAATGGACAGACTGTATTTTGTTTAATTGAAGTTCTTTTTGAAGTACTAAATAATGGAAATTTAGACTTACAGGAGAAATGGTTGAGGCTTATATAGAGCAAGATGAGAAGCTACAATTGTTGTCGTTGTATATTTTCAATTTTTTTTAAGCATCAAATTTGACTTGCACCTGAGTTTGATGGATGTAGCCTTAAAAATTCTGGTAAATTATTAAGGGGAAAATTACAACCTAAACAGAAATAAAAACCATATCACGCAACTGTCCAATCACTGAGAATAACAACTGTCAACGAGTAACATACAACACATAAATAACATTATCATATAAGTAAAACTGAAGTTGAGAGACTTCATTATAATTAAAATTTTACTAGAAAAACATTGTTCTACACACTATGAATGAGCTTCGAATCCCAAATATGAATATAATTCTCTAACTGATTGAGACACGACAGAGATATATTGTCAAAAAGACTGTTCTGAGCATCCAACTAGACGTGCTCAACATAATACATTTGTTAAATTAGAAAATTGAACGAGGCAATTTTTGACTCCACAGTGAAATAGCTTTGTTTCCTCAGTCATGACTGCAAAGACCAATATTTGGTACTACTGAATTTTTTCGGGCATGCTTATTTACAGGCATGTAATTTTAGAATCTCTTTTGGCGAAAAATTTACATCCTCTGACTGACACTTTCGGTGTCACTATAACAAAGCCAAAATTACAAATTAATCTCTAAAAGTCATTAAATGTTCATCATTTGGAATGTCATATTGCGTGAGTGACCTTCACTTACAGCTGTCTATAATTCTATGAAAATATTTGAATGGAATACATGCATTGAAAATTAAAAAAACGAGACAAGGATGGATCCTGAAAGAAAATTAAGAATTTGATTGGTGTCACTCATTAATCAAGTTGTATAACTTTCTTTCCCCTTTGCGAAGCATCAAACCCTTTTCAGCACGAGATAGCGAGCAGAGAAGAATTAATAATATTGTTTTTTGGAAAGTGTAGGCATTAAAACTGAATAAAATAGGAATGGTACCTGACTGAGACATTACACTGCTGTCTTAACCCAAAGGGTCTGATAACCTTGTACATATTTCAAGATGAGAATTTGTATGAAAGGCCACTTATGAAAGCTCTTTGAAAAGGCACCAATATTTCTTATAATTCAACTTCAAAATAGCAACTTCATGGAATCAAGATAAAATGCCCTGAAATAATATCTTTAAGTATTCTGAAGAAAGAAAAGGGGAAGAAAAAAAAACCTATGGTGTGTTAGAGAGAAACACAGATAAACAACTTGAGAGAAACAAATTATACTAAGAAGATTGTACAAACAGATGGAATGTGAGCACAGCCCTAATAAGATAATAAGTTAGGAGATCAAAAAAAAAAGGAAAAAAAAATAATAATAATGCAAACATTTAGATGATAACAAAATCATTTAAAATTAAAATTAAGTAATTTGTGGAGCCATTCAAGTTTCTGTTTTCAGAGAGAAACGAGTAAATTTCCTGAAAAAACCAGAAATCCTTCCAGTTGGAGCTGAAGATGAGAGAAAAAATGATAACAATGAAACATACCAAAAGTGAGTTACAGTTTTATAAACTAATATTAGCTTTTCCATTTGTTTTATTTTTATTAAAAATTGTTATGGTTAATTAATTAAAAAAGAGAATATTTACATAAAATACGTTTATATAAATGTTATCTTTTAGACATTAAAACAGTATTGAAAATTGAGACATTTTTGGTAAGGACATCAAATTTAACAACAATGGTATGCAATTGTAGCAGCGAGAAATAACCAAAAGACTCTGAAACTTCCAAATTTTTCTTATTTTGACATGATCAACAGCATATTTACAAAAGTAATTCTATATCAGCCACTCCCAGAAAATAAAAATTTGAGGTTAAACTAGGTCCAAATGCTTGAATTACAGTTTTTTAGACAATTTAATTTTTACGGATTAGGTACTTGAAAATCTTGAATCGTTAATTTGATTTTGGATATAAAGGTAGCTGTTCACTGTTAGAATTTCTTTTGTAACTATAAGAGAAAGAAAAACATTGTTAATATCATGCGGAAGGAAATGGAGAATGACGATCTAAAAACCTCACAATTATAATACTGTTTTAAAATTGACCATCCTCACTATTTAAATAATTCATAAATCATTTATTTCATTTTGACAAGGCAAGTTCATACTGAAAAATAAATAAGTATAATTGAGGACACAAGAACAAAGAATGAAACTTACAGTTACGAAAATTCAGACCTTTTGGGTTTTTTCCAACTCAAGTTGCAATTAACAGGGCTACAATTTTCAGTAAATGTAAGAAATATTCCCTTGACTTGCGTAGAATTTTTCCCGATTTCATAGAAATACTTCTTAATTTCCTGTAGTTAAGTACCCCATTGCACTAACAACTGAATGAGAGAGAAGAGACTCAGCCTACAACTAAGAAATTGGTTACTATGTTGTCACAACAATAGTACTTAATCTGATTTTCGAACAAGATTATTAAATTATGCAGTTCTTCTTGAGAACAGATGAACATTAAGTCCAGCAACAAAAAGTTATAAATATTGACAAATTTGAAGTTTGAACTCTGAATTCAAAATAAAATAACAAAACTTAAAAATGTATTCAAAATAAAATTTCACTGTTCCGACTCTAAGACTCAAGCTGAACCTTTGATTGGAGATTTGAGTAAACTGAAAAATCAACAAGACTAATTTCAGCATACTTCAATTCTCCGAATATTTGTGGCTCTTCTCGTTGTTTGTGAATGGGCACTTAGCAAATGAGTAGATCCCCTGCTTAACTTTAGACAAAAATCTGAAACTTTGAGCCTGTAAAAAAATTAGACTGTGTAAAAGGAATAACAATAAGACACTTTAAAATTGCTACTTGTAAGGCACAGATTAGAGAATCAGAAAAATAAGGCATTTAAAAAGCACTTGATTCGTAACGCAGGTTGAAGTTACAAGAAGTTATCAATAATACGAATTTGAACTTCTGAGGCTTTAATGTACTTCTGAATCATCACATATGAAAGGCACCCATTAGAGGGGGAAGTGGCTAAAAAGTCAATCAGATTTTTAACCATGCAATAGATGATCAAAACAACTGATGCAGATAGAGACCTATAAACACTCGGATTAGTGGTCTTCTTCTCCGTCCTTTCAGAAGGTTTTATGAATGTATTCTCCTCTCAGCATAGCTTGGCAAATATGTGTTGTTGATGAATAATATTTGGTGTGTAATAAAAAAAAATAAATTATTTGGGTCCTTTTTCAAAACAAAATTTTGGATGAAAAATTAACAGCCAAAGGTACTTTGTCAAGCAAGGACCTAATAAATTATCATATTAAAAAATGGTCCTAAGATTTTTCCCATTTTAAGACCTTGTAAAAGCACCTTGCAGTGAAAGTTGTACACCAACAAGACATTTTCGTTAGTTAGGTAGATCAAAAATCGTTAACTTCCAAACTATGCAGAAAAAAGTAAAACCTCTGAAAAAATAGAGAAACAAATCAGCAATCAAAGACAATTAAGTTCAGCTGCTTTGAAACTATCAGTAATGCTTGGGAAAAAAGAATGCTAGGCTTCATGGCAAAAATTTTTAGTAATAATTGAATAAATGAAAGTACCGGACAGATTCAAATGAGAAAAATGATAAGATTTAACTGATAACGAAGAGGATTTACTTCACTGATTAGCAAAATGGCGAAATTTGATAGATGCTTTGGAACGGAAGGTAGACGGGAGAAGGAGTAATTGAAGTTTTTGAACAAAATTGCAGAAAACAGCTTTGCTGGTGAGGGGAGGCACACATTCTGTTTGTCATCTTCCACACAAAGGAACGTATCTCATCTGCGATTTTTGAGCATTTCAACAAACATTTCATTTTTCCACAAGAAAACCGTCGCCAAAATAATTAGTCAGAAATTTTCAGAGTTTTTTCTCCTCAGGGAAAGAAACATCACTGGAGGTTCCAAAAAAAAAATCAAGTGATGGTTCTCCTATGCACAAATAAAATGTAAGTAAGAAAAACTGAAACGGCAATCTAGAAACGTGACTTTGTGCGGAAGACAGCGATTTTAATGCTCTACCTATACTTCATAAGTAAAACGCAAAAAAAGTTTTAAACAGCAGTATATAATTATGCAAGTTACAGATATGAGTCTTTACTTGAGTGACTTTTTTCCCTTTTTGTCTTCATTTTGTATCTTCATTCAGGCTTTCCATACATCAATTATTAAGAATTTCAATTTTTCTAATTGTAAAAAAAAGAATTCGTTAAATTGAGATAATTAATTCTTCATATTCATAAAACAAAATATTGAAATAGAATAGAATTAGTTGCTATGAAAGAATGACAATTTTTGAGTATAATAAAATAGAAACTTCATGGAGGAAAAAAGATGAGCACCTACATAACAAATTCTGATCAATTTAGAGTTTATCGGGAGCAACTGATGTAAAATATTTCAGCGTACTTGGTAGTCCTTCAAACATTAGAAAAGAAAAACAGAGACTGAAGATTATTATGCCGTTATAGATGTCTGCATACAGGTAAAAATGAAAATGTAGCAAGATGATGATATGATATTTGAATAGGCTCTCTCTGTATGCTCACAACTGCTCAGTCAAAACCATTTTGGAAACACTATATTGATCAAAAGTTGGTCACTTTCTATCTTCCTTTATCTAATGTCTCATTATACGATACAACTAAATTGTACCTAAATTGTTCATCCATTCTTAGGTCTAGCAGCCAATTCTTGTTAATCTGATTGAAAAAAAGCAATTGATCATCTTTGTTAAAATGTAGGAACGTAACGTTTAAACATATATGAAAAAGTGACGTTGATGTGACTGATAAAAAAGTTGAAAATCATAACAATTGTGTATTATAAAAGGCGAATGAGATAAGAACTTCCAGTATGAGAAAAAAGGGGAAGTTGCCCAACCCATTAAAGTGCATAATTATATACAACAGTTTCTTTGCCGCAACATAGGATTCAACTTCACTGCTGCGCTGAAGAAAAATGCTGTGAGAACATTCGAGAGTTGCCGCCGAAAAAATGTTTAAATTTCAACAGTGTTACGAATATTCCTTCTTTAAATTTTCAGATAATTTCAATCAGACTACAATTAAAATTCATGTTTTATGGGTGGAAATTTGGTAATGTCTGAAGACTCATATGGCATTCATTCCTACTGCAGCAGTTCATTTTCACCAACTACAGTTGAATCACCTCAAATCAGCAACTGCAAAATTTTCAGATTCTGCTCAAGAGTTACATTCAGATTTTCAGATGCCTGATGTAAGCTCATGGATCTATTTGAATTTAATCTCTTGGATGGTCTTTCCTGACAAATCAGCAGAAATAAAACTTGAATCTATAGAAATCATCTAAATATCTTCAAGTGGAATTTTGTCCCAAAATTTCCATTTCACAATTATTTTTAGTTTCATACGTTGTATTTTCTACACAAAAGGGGCAACAATGGGCGATAAAACGCCACCATCACTCGTTGGTTGAAGCTGTGTATTTCTTCACATTATAGACATTTCTCAATTTCAAGCTGCTTCTTACTTGGGCCAAACATTTGATTGCTCATTTGCTGATTAACTCAGTGAAGTATATCCCCTTTTCGTTCTTTTCTTATGATAACCGTTCAGAAAATTCAAAATATGCGAGAAAAATGCAGCGTTTCTTGCTTGAAAAAAAAATAGCAAGAGAGGAGGAGAAAAGTTTTTAGAAAATCTTGACAGACTATACTAAATATGTGATGTTTCAGCTAAGTTTCAAGGATTCAAAAACCTTTGGAATCTAAGTTCCTATAGCATGAAGGCAGAGCTAAGAACTATGCAATAAGGATTCTGGATGGAGTAATTTGTCTAAAGAAAAACAGAAGGAGGAAAATAAGAAGGAAATCTATGAAAGGCCTATAGTCATTGATGAGACTTACTGAGCAAATGTGAGTTGAATTCATAAACATTGCAACATTGCTCACCACAGATGTTACATTTCCATGGGTTAGCATCTGAATGACAGCCTTTGTGCAGAAAGTAAAGTGTTTGGTCTGGAAAGCCGATACCGCAGAATAAACATTGCAGATTCCTGCAGCGCCACATGACTGATTCCTGAGGTGGCGGCGTCTGATCATTGCTGAACCTGGCCTGTGAGGATGATGTTGGAGAATTTTCTTGTCGTAGCCGAGCTGAAACTCCTCGTCTTTTCAGGTCTTCGCGAAGTAACGACTTTAAGGGTGAGACCTTGATGAAAGACGACAAGCTATTGGTGGAAGTGGCTGACTGCAGACGCACAACGGTTGTTTCTGAAGTTCTCGTTGTGCTTAAGTTGACGGGTCCGTTGAGACGGGACTTTTCATCATCGAGCTCCTGTTTAATCGGAATTAAAGATACAGAAGGCGTAATTGGACTTACTTCGGGATCAGCTCTTACACTCAAACTGCTGCTGACTGGTGTGTTGGAATTGGAATCTGCTGATTGTGGTGAGCTAGGACAGTCTGCACTGGTTCCTGTGGGCGGTGTTTCGCCATTGACTTGAGGAGTTGAATCACTTCCAGAACTAATTGAGGTTAAACTAGTATTCTGGTCTCTGGCCTGGAGAACAAAAACAATAAAATGAAGCACTGAATCAAGAAGAAAAGTTTATTTTACGATTTGAATAATAAATAAGAAACTTATAAACTATTGCGGGGGATGAAAATATTTACACTTAAGAGTAGGATAGGTGACTTGGGCTTTGGGCTGTGTTAAAAGCAACCTATTTAAAAGAGTTCATTCCAATAACCAATCTTGATCCTCCTCTTTGAGCATTCAGTCATCAGGCTGATTTCTTGGTGCTTGTAAGAATTCTACTTGATTAAAAATGATGATGCTTTCCCTTTAATTTTCATGAATATTCCCAAGGCCTGATATATTATTTATTCATTTCAGTTTAGCGCTTTTTTTCTTTGAAAAGGTTCCTCTACTCGATACTTTCTTTGATTCAATAAAAACAATCACAAATAGCTGAAACACAAAAAGTAATCAGAATATGTACTAAAAATAGATAAAATATCAAGGTACTCTAACATACATACAAAATATCGGAGGCAGGATTGTGAAAAAGATCTGGAAATATGATCATCTGACGAAATAATACATTTTTATCTCTGTGCTTATTTGCAATATCTAACGAGTCACAGAAACCAATTAAATTTATGCCTCTATATCATCAATATTGCTGCAGAGAATAAGTAGACTTTCCTTTTGCTTGTAACTAAGTCTCCAGAAACGGATTAAGTAAGCTGTTAATTCTTCTTTTTTTTTTAAATGCATGTGCAACGCCCTCATTAATTATGTACATCCGCTGAATCTCTCTCTCTCTTCCTTTCTTTCCTGTGCTAATTATAAAATATACGATAGTCCAAGAATATGAAAGAAAAGGCTCCCTCTATGTTGGCGTTGTTATGGTGTAAAAGTATTACAGAGTTCAACTTTTGCTTATCCTGTAAGTGTTTAAGAGGAAGACAATGAGCAATGTCAGTATCACTTACTGCATTGTGACTTGAGAGGTAGATCTTACCATACTGATAAGCAGAATTAAAAAATGCATACTTACTTCTACTTGAAACATTGCAGATCTGTGCTCGGATCTCATATTTTTAAAAGACAAATGACCAATTGTTTTTCTTTAAATTTTCTTCACTTCTCTATTTTAAACTCCCATGGTAAAACTGCATTTCCTTAAATCTCTAGCTTTGTTAATTGCTGTAGTTACTTGAAAATGTCTGAAGTTTTGTGCATCACATGGTGTCAGTGAGTTCACTGATTTTTAGCAGTTAATTTCTTGATAAAACAAGGATTTCTTCCCTTGTCCCCTTGAATCATCTTGAAAATATAATTGTTTCCTTCGAGTTTCCAAGCAAAATTATTGATTACTTCATCTATTAATTCCATAATGTTGAGTCAATGCTGACTACCAAATTCAAAACAAAACGGACTTTGAACAGAGAGAGAGAGAGAGAGTGTAGAAATTTCTGTTTTGATAGACGATTCTCTAATTTTTCCTGAGATTTTTTGTTCTCTGGGGAGTCCAATTATTCCTTGCTTTTACAGATCCTAGATACCATGAAATGCCAATAGGTATAAACATAAAATGTCCCGACAATCTTTTCTGATGTGGTTGTTAAGTTTAAATAAAATGAATAATGAAATACCTGAACAGGAGAGAATGGGGTGGCAGGCTGCTGTGGTGCATCTGCCATTGAAATTTCCACATGAGGAGTGAGGAAATGCATGGGAGGGGTGGCATTGTTCTCTGATCGTGCACCAGTTGAGTCACCACTATCACTGCAAGTACCACCATTGCCAGTCGTCTGCTCTAATTGTAAGTTATTGCCTATCACAGCGTTATTGTTACCTAGTAAGTTAGGCCCAGGATTATCTAAGTCAATACCGTGCCTGGGGAGAAAAATCAAACAATTCAGTTATGTAAGCTTCTAAAATCGAGAATCAAGATTTAACTAGAAGTTATTTATGTAATGCTTAAGTACATATTTTGGAGACTATCACTGCATAACACTGGAGACTTGCACTGCATTAACATTTTTTGAATTAGCAAGCAAATTACACAGGTTTCTTAAAATTATTAATCTACTAATTTTCTCCCCTTCCAAAAGTTACCAAGGGCTGGTTCACACAGTGGAAGTGGAATCTTTAAAATTAGGGAACTGTTTAGCACTCAATAGTTGGAAGTTTTTTGTCTCTTATCTTGCGCAGATAATTTTTCGAGAACATGTTCAGGTAGTTGATAATGAGCCATTTGATGATAATCATAGAAATATTTCCAACCGAAGGATTGTGTACAACTAATCGCAGCTACATCGTTTCTCTAGGTTGATGACTTCACGACGTCAAAAAAAATATCAACAAATCTAACAGCCTCCTCCGTTTGATGTGACCAAATTTAATTAGATTCAATATTGAGGATGAAGAATCTAAATACAGACCTGTTGAAGAAGTGAACTCGTAGACTCTTCATGGACCCTGCTTGAAAGGAACACAAGGGACATGATTTAATCATGTCATGCTGGCCAACGTGCTCATTCTGAAAATGTGCCCTCATCGCTATCTGTCGCTGGAAACCTCTATTGCAAATTGGACAATGATATGGAAGGGTTTTGGTGTGTGTTGTAAAATGCTCTGCTAAATGATCTTTCCTGAAAAATCTCTTCTGACAGACTCTGCATTCGTAAGGTTTGACTCCGGTATGTCGCATTTTATGTCTGCGCATGTTTGCACCATTTGAAAATTTCATGTTACAGACATCACACTCAAACATTTTTCGATTATTCGTGACAGTGGTTTCACTGTCACCTCCTTGGCACTGAGCAGTATGGGCAGCAAGAGCTGTATGATTGTAAGTTTCGTAGTCGCAACGTTCGCATCGATGGATTGGCATTCCTCCTTCACTCGAATCATAGGTAACCAGGGCCAAAGCTCCACTTTCAGTTTCTTCGTTACTTGCTGCTCCTCCATCGACAACCATCCCTGAGTCAGCTTCCGATTCTGCAGTACAAACCTCAGGCTCAGCCATGATTTTCTAAAAACTACAGCATTACCTGCGAAGCAAAGAAACAATTGAAAATTTTTTACATTCAACTTTTACAAGAGCTCAAGCTTTATGATTAAGAGAGGTAATCAATAATATGTAATAGTAAGGATTAAAATGAAGAATGCATCAGTTTCTTCAATGGCATATTGGGCCATGGAATGAATCTATTGAAGGCTAAAATCCTTTCCTGAACTTAGTCACTTCCTAGGCAATTAAGTATGCTTGGAGCGAACTGGGTTTAGTCTGCAAATGCGCTAACTGAATTTCAGTGATATTCCATTTTTTCCTCAAAATATTGTATGAGGTAGAGCCACAGCAATTATCTAGACTGCTAAAGCTGAGCGTATTAGAGAGATGCCACCTGGCAATAGAAGGCACATTCAAAGGTAGCTGTGAATATATTTGAATCGGAGTTAGGATAGGAATAGAAAGTAGTGCAAAAGCTGGTTGTTATACTTTTAGGGGTGAAATGAATTTAATCATGCACCTATCTTGGCTGAATATTTCAATCTTATGCATACAATAATTAGTGACTTGCTTCATGAAGTTACAGCAGATAATTGCTGACTGTGGCATAATTTTGAATTGGGGCTCAAGAAATTTTGTCATGTGTAGAAGTTGGTGTGAACATGTCAGGGAGTGGACAGGTTGCACGAAATCAGTCCCAATTAGATGTAGCATATGAAATCATAATGAATAGGGGACTAAAATTGACGAAGAACCTAAAATTCAGGAACTGATGACAGATGCGCAGGGGAAACTTCAACTCGGGGAAGTTATCAGCTCCAGGACTTGAAGGAGGAATCTTAAATTAATAACTGGGTTGATGATTTGGAAGAAGCATATGGCAAAAAGATCGTGCACACCATAATGAAATTGTTATCCTAGGGGAAGAAAGGGAATTAAGACAGTGATATTCCCGAGGGTTTTGCATGAACTCAATTCCATTGAACACAGATGAGGCAAACAAATAAACTAACCTCCAACACTGCGATCTAAGCAGAAATAACTACACAATTTCATGGCATTTCACAAAAATTTCACAGAATTATTGCACTAAAACGTCAAACGAAAGAATCATGAGCAGAATACATTAATAGGGCCACCGAAAACCAGCTTGATAAAAATGAGGACAAATGCAATTGACACGGTGTCAAAGAATACCTACACGGCCATAAGATAGGCCAACACACTCCTTGACCCTTAGGACAAACTTAATTGGAGCAGCAACTAAATAAGTTGAACGGCGATATTTACCTTCGTCCGATGCACATTTCGGGACAAAACTAATTTGCTGACATTCGTAGATCACATTAAAAAATGTAAGAGAAAATACGGGTTCACTAACATGGTTGAAAGATAAATATTTATGATGAACTTACACTGTGCCAACCTCCTCAATCCACATTCTTTATACAATTATACGATATACGAAACTCGAAAGCGAATAGCGATCAACATCACCGCCAAGTGGCTAACGGTCCCTCTGTGTATATGGTCATTCTCTGTTCTGTGCTTCGGACACCTCTCAACCGCGAATTTTACCTGCACTTTTAAAACTAACTTTAGTGTGAAAAATATTTCCGGAGGTGCAAGAATTAACTTGGGATAAAATTATTGCATGCAGGTTCACTGGCGAGCGACGGGAGAGGGGAGGAGGGAATGGAAGATCCTGATTCTTGAGATGATTTAGCCGCCGACGACGTAGTCGCGGACCTAATGAGATTCAGAGAACTGGTATATAGGACACATACCTGACCCCTTTTTCAGATATCTCTCTTGCACGGTCTATAAAAATCAACTTATACCGCCGGGCGATCCTCCTCATTGCCCAGAGGATTTTTAAAGTGGGCAGTGGCACATCTAGGTTGAATTTTTAATAAACTAATGCCTGGTACTTATGTGTCCCCTCTCCCCTTGCTGCTCCGTCGCGCTTCAGTCAGCGAAAGCTTCGCATGGGCGGGGGGCGGGTGGGGGCTCAAATTTTAAATTTTGGGAGATTATAGTGATATCATTGCGTGTCATAAATTTAATGATGACTGTTTACGATCATTTAATGGTGATAATCAAACGTAAGAGGAGAGTTTTAGCGCAAAAAATTGATTTTGTGTGCTGCAAGAGGTGGGCGGGGAGGGGCGGAGAGTCAGTTGTCGCGTCCTCGGTATTGATAAGATTCCAGGAAAATTTTTAGAGTGTGTAGGGGAAAAATTGTGGAGGGAAATTCTATAGGAGGTAAAGTCGCAACTCACGCAATTAAACTGCGACTTGCTCGCCTGATCGGGCCGGATTTACCCATTTGCCGCCGTGGGCGGATGGATAATTCCCGCCTCTCCACCCCCTCCTCGTCCTGACGGTCGCATGCGGATCGTCCGGGAAAAGACGTTGCGGTTGGAAGATCCGGGATTTTTCTCCTGAGATACTTGAAAAGCTTATAATAAATGTGTGCCAGTGTCATAGGCGGAAAAATGCAAGCGTTACGGCAAATGTATTATATCTTGATCTATCTGCGATTTCTCCAGATAAAGCTTCAGTCGGATAAAATTCGAACCTCAAAAATTAATCGGGGCATATTTTTGTCGAAAACAACCTTTTCCGGTAAAATAAATCCCTTTTCCTCTCGGCCCCTCCCCAAAAAATCTTTGACAAGGGCACATATTTTATTCCAAAAAAAGTTACATACTTGTTCAAGGACGGCGCAAGGGTCAATAGGGATCTATGAAGCCAAAATTGGAGAATTAATACTTTTTTTTATTACTTTTCAGCTCTGGGACAGAATTTATGTTTTTACAGAAAATTAAATAAAATATTATTTTCTCGAGCGAGAAATACTTAGTTTCCGGTTGTAAGTTTAATTGAACCTTTGTCACGCCGTTTTTTAACTTTCGGAATGGATCGGTAAAAATTAATTTTTGCGCTTCAGCGAAATGCACGATACAATTATTTCAACTTTAAAATGGCTTAAATTGCAGAATCACCGAAATGAAAGGGAACTTAAATGCATACCTCGAACCTTGCGGTAGTTACAAAAATATCAATTGCAAAGATAACTTTAGAGTTAAAAAATGCGCGTGCGCACAACATTATAAGTCTTTGCTCATGATGAGATATTTTTCTTTTTATTTTTTTTCAAAAAGCAAACTGCTCGTATTGTGAAACTTTCTTTGAATTTTCTTCACGTCATTCAAAAACATTTATTTACAGATTTGAACCAAGTGTTTTAGTTAGTTCCCTTCAAAGAGAAATATTAACACCATCGGGACTTCGTACTTGTTGCAAAGGAGGCAGGTATGCATTTTTCAACTGTAGCATCGATAGTGAATGAAAAAGAAAATAAAAAATTGGTATAGAAGTAAGGGAATGCAAAATCCTCTAGAAGGGCAGGAAAAAATACTGAGGGCGGTCAGTACTGAGGCACCTGGTCACCAGAGTAATAACTGTTCTTCCTCATTAACCAGTGTAGATGTCCTTTCCCCATCGTGCTCTCGCTGCACTTTTCGTTTACTCTCTCCTCTACCTCTTCCCCTTCATTTTCTTCTTCATTCGATTTTGATTACGACGTGTAAACTTAGACAAAGGGGCAGACATACTGGCAAATCGGCGAAAATACAGTAACGCCTAACGCATAACACTTGAGGCACGAAGCACTCCGACGGATTGGACCGCGATCAGAGGGCGTAACCTCCTAATGCGTATTTCAATCAGTTAATCAATGCAGTACCTATTTGCAATTTTTTTTTTTCATTATTATTTTTGTTCTAAACTTGGTGAAATTATCAAACCTTGAAGTCTACAGAGCTGCTCCAGGGCAAATTGCAGTAAACACAAAATCTTGTGCAAGAATTGTGACAAAGATCTATAGGTGTATTTTTGAGAAATGAGACTCCAAAAGGAAATATGTGAAATGGTCTTAAGCTTGAACTTCAATCATTGAACAGGCGATGATGGATATTTATGTTTACCTATGTCTACTTCGATTCAAACATCGGTGGACTTAGGATAGAGCAAACAAGCGGAAACTCAAAACCGCACCGGTGAATGCGGAAATAGCTCATCCCATGCAAGGAAACATCACGATGAAAATCACTAATGGTTTATTTTATTGGCAAGATAGGCAACGCTGGAAAAGTTAAGATGTAAGAGGAACAGTCAAAGCTTTGGTTAGTGACGAATGCGACAGCCGACCGATGCCAGACGAATTTCATTAGAACGCCTGGCTGGATGCAACTATTCGGGCTCTGTGGATGTCCGTGTTGCATACGCACGAAAGAGAAGGCGTTTTAACTTCAGACACTAGCCGCCTCACCAGCAACGGCGCTCAGTGGGGCGAGTCAATGGGAGAAGTCTTACAAAATGAGGAGACATTAAAAGCTCATATCGATGTCGATACAGAACGTACAGATTTTAGAGGTGGTTTCTTTGATTTTTTCGTAAAATCTTCCTCATGAAGCACAATTTGCATTGAGAAGAAAGCAACTTAAATATTTGCAGTTTTAATTGAAGCTTTCATGTCCAACTTCTCTGAAAGGCTCCCTTTATTGTGCGGCAGGCTTTGATGCGAGGATCCAAAATGACAGAGTGCCTTCACTCTTTCAGTTATTCTAATAATGTTCAGCACATCACGATATCAAAACTGAAGCACGCAAGATACTCACGTCCTACGCCTATGTGCAACTATTCGTGCCTAGGAGACATCTTTGTAGTCTAAACGAAGAATTGAGAGTGCTCATAGCCATTTTGGATCATCGCATTTAAGCCAGCCTTTGGCGCCGCGCCGCAGGTGAAGCGGTGCGAGGAGTGCAGTGCGCCGCGCCGCGCGGACATTCAAAACGCCTTTACTCCCGTGCGTATGCAACACGGACATCCATGGAGTTCGAATAGTTGCATCCAGGAGTTATAACATGAACGCTAGTCGCATTGGACACTCTTTAAAGGCGTTTTGCTTGATTCTGTTGAATGCAACTTAACTTCAGCGTTGCATGATATGTTGACAAAAAAAACTATCCCCAATTGTCATCGTGAAGTTGCCAATTTTCTGAATAATACTTCGATTGCTTGAGTATACATATCTGCCGTGATAGCGAAGAGAGCCATACGTGCAAAAATGAAGTTTTGAGAAAATTGGCCTGGAAGCTTCTGATTGGAACATTTTATTAAAAGAAGCCTCCGTTCTTTGTCAAATCGCAACCAATCATTCGATAGACTCTTAGAAATCATTTGGGGGATTGAAACTAGACCGATTTTATTTTAAAGTACATGAAAAAGGTAAAATTCAGTTTCATGTTAAGTTAGTATTTGGCAAGACAGCCGTAAGTGCTATCTTCTACGTGCTTTTATGGTAGCGTGTTGGACACACAACAAACACATTTTCAGGTTAAAAATCGGCAGATGAGGGCGGCATTATCCTCTTGAAAGCACTGTTTTCATTGGCTCTCATGCACCTACGGCTGTCTTGTAAAAAACTATGTCATTTTTTGTGCACTTACGGCTTTTTCATACGTCTCGTTTTCATGAAATTAGGGTGAATTTTGCTGTTTCAGCTGTCTCAGTAATTTCATCTAAAAGAGTATAGACGAATTTTGAAGAAAACTCGATTTTGAAAATTTTACACTTACGGTTCTCTTCGCTATCACGGCAGATATAATAACGTAGCTGTCCTGAAATGGACCGCGGCCTTCATTTTCTCTGATATAAGAACGACGAATGAGGCAAAGTCGTTTCATGGTCACCTCAGAAAAAATTCGATTGTGCATCTCAACATATTTGTAACTTTTTCGCTGAAGAGTTAGAAAAAAGTTCGGTCGGAAATGTAAAAAAAGATAATCCAGAGCCTGGTGCGACAGGACTCAAAGTTTGTAGAAAATATGTCTTCTGTTACAAGTTGCTTCAGGATGCTGATTGCTGCAAATTAGGTCAGGATTTCTAAGCCAGTTGCTCAACTTTTTGGTCATAAGTCATCATTAGATGAATCTGAGCGTTGAATACCAAAAGTAACTTTTAGATTTTAGGTGAGTCAGCAAAGTGGAATCTCTTGCCTCTGCAACCTAGGTTCCTACCCTCCTACCTCCCTACCCTCCTACCTCCCTACCCTCCTACCTCCCTACCCTCCTACCTCCCTACCCTCCTACCTCCCTACCCTCCAACTTCCTACCTCCCTACCCTCCTACTTCCTACCTCCCTACCCTCATACCTTTCTACCCTTCTACCTCTCTACCAACCCTCTTACCCACCAACACTAATAATTAACGTGTCTATCCATTCTTCCTCGCATTCAAGGTACTTGATTGACGAGACGGTTTTCCTCCTGAGCTGGCTGAGAGTTTCGAGTCTCGCTGCCAACATTTTCAAAACAATTGCCTCTCGACCAAGCGCAAGACGCGGGTAATGTTTTCATTTCTTCATACGTTTTCGGAGCTCGGCAATATTTCACGGTACGATCGCCGCTCGATTTCAATCATTCAGAGAAGTTTTGATTTCTCATCAAATTCCTCCTCTGGCTGCCTCAGCTATCCCCCTCTCCTGCTTGCCTCGCCCACAACTATAGGTTCAAAATTTTAGACGACTTCCTGTCATACTTCGTTTTCTTAAATAAAAAAACATTCAAAGGCAATTCTGAAAAACGGCCGTAATTTTTCTTTTTTACAGAACCAAATTGTGTGGAAACTTCAAGGAATGATGTTGATTTGGACGTATTTCTGCCAAACGGAATTATGTGCATTAAGACATGAGCCCTGAGACCCATAAGGATATATGCATAACAAAGGCTCACGTCATAATGCACATAGTTCCGTTTGGCAGAAATACGTCAATTTGCTCTCCTTCAAAAAAATAAAATAGAAGCGGAGATTTTAAAACATCGCAAACGAGGTACGTAGTTTGGAAGATTTACCGTCGTCTTACATTGACTGGTTAAAGAGCTCTCTTTTGAAGCTAATCTCTTCGTCCAATTCTGTTGCGGGATGTATATCCAACCGATCTTGATTCTTTAGTATTCTCATGACAGCTGTAAAACTCAATTGAAACAAAAAAAACCATCACTTACCATTTACTGTTTCGGTAATTCTCTTTCTTTCGAGGTGCCCCATGGTTTTTTGATCAGTTCAATCTCTTCTTTGAAAAACCGCAAAAATGTCTCTTATATCCTTCATGCACTGAACCTTACAATGGAGCACTTTCGTATCACGTGTCTTTGCGATTTAAATACGTTTGCTTACGTAAAATCTTGCAATTGTACCTTGTATTTCTGGAAAAAGCCCTTAAGCTCAGAAAAAGCTTTCAAAGCTGAAATACCTAGCAATTGAACCGACTGCCCGCGCCATGAGAGGAGTCCATCCCTAAATCCAGTCAAACTTTTTATGCATATAGAATAGGAGCGAATACATTAGCAGGGTTATAGGTTGCCATGCCTCCAGCCTTGAACCTCCGAGGCGAATTGGCAACCTGTTAATGTATTTGCTCCTATCTGTGCATGGATAGTTTGACCCGATGTAGAGTTTGTCTCGCACATAATGTAGGGATCCCCTCCATTACAGTAGAGATTGTTTTATTTATTTTTGAGCTTGGGAGTTCGTTTCAGAGGAAACAAGTAACACCATCGTGTTTCTTCCAAAATTTAACTTAGGCCATGGTACTTAAATCGCAAATTCCTCGAGCAAGCCAAAAAAAGCTTCATTGCAAGACACAAGTGAGCCTAAAAACATGTAATAGCGACGATGATTCACAGGCGTATACTGGCCCACTGTGTTATCGGAAAGTTCTTGGTCGATACTGGTTGGTGCGGAACTTCAAAATATTTAAAGAAGGTGGAGTTACAGAAGAGAAAAAAAGAGGAAGAAAAGGAAAAAATGAAGAATATTGTGATACAGTGACATAATCACGAAAATTGTTACGGGAAAAAATACAAGAAAGCTTCCTCTCATGTTATTTTGTTATTAACAATTTGGCTAAGTGAAGGTGGTGAGCCGGTTGATAGCTCACCTCTTAATTTATTAGGTATAACTAATTCTAACTAACTCACCAGAAGTCAAGGAAGTGACTCCTCACATAAATCGGAAAACCAAGGAAAAATCAGAGAGGTCAATTTGACCCACATTCCAGAAAATTTACGCAGAGGAGAGCGACAAATATTGTAAAAAAGTTTCAGGCGTTATAAAAAGCCGAGAGCAATTTTTTTCAGAAACGGGTAAAAAAAGGACGGAAAAATATTTCCATATCTCCTCCTAAGTGCGAATTACACATTCTATCTGAATAATCTGCATTGCTCATTTCGCACGAAAGTCGATCATAATGTGTAGCAGAAGTGGTATCTGACTATTTTGAAGGAGTTTCGCTCGTCAATTGGTGTGCCAGCATCATGATGCAGTATTTATTGTTGGCACAATAGTTTATCAATGTGAGGCAAAAGAAATTACTCTCTCAACTCTCCACTTCTAATTCCTAGTCCAATAGCTCTAAAGTGCAAAATTTTCTTACTTTACATAATTGAACTCTAAAGCAGAAGGAATCTAAAATTTAAATGAATTCAAATAAAATTAAAATACAGGAAAATTTCTCGTCTTCTGTAGCACAGGTTGCAATAAACTGCAATTACACCGTAAAATTATTTCTATTGTATTGTATTGTATTGTATTGGAGTGTTGTATAAATTGTACACATATTCACTATAATTTATTGCGACCGAATTGAAACAAATTGAAATTTTTTACGTAGCAATTTGCCCTATTTTATTGAACATGAAATTATTTTATTGATCCTTAAAATTGGCATTTAATGATCAAATTAAGTAAAAATATTGCGATTTCGTGATGAATAAATTTAGTTTTTAACGCATCAAGAATTGCAATTTTTTTTCAATATTTTTGTTGCATTGTGCTACTTTAGTAGTACTTTGATGAAGACGCGATCTCAAACTCGGGTTTCACACGAGACCGTCCGAGGGACCTAGGACTTAAAAATGAATAAAGAAGTACGAGTGGGCACATCCAAACGAACAAAGGCGAATCCGAAAGTGCCCTCGAAGTAAATGGGTCCAGAAACTTGAAAAAGCGCCAATGCAAACGGACTAACAATCAGAGTTATTATCACCTTGATTTCCCGCTTTTGCGTCTATGATGTAAAGATTATGAACTTTGATTATATCCCCCGGATTATGAAATGAGAAAATAAAAAATAAACAAGCAGTTTTAACACAAAGACATTGAATATCGCGCCCAAATCGAAGAGTAAATTTGCTGAGAGTACCTTGATTCTAAAACCGAACAGAATAATAATTGATAATTCGATAGCAAAGTTTGGATGATTTCTTAGGCGCCAAGATAGCATTTTGCCTAAAACTTCCGCCATATTGGATTTTAAAATTTTGAAAATGTGACTGACAATTCGAATTCCTCGTCAGAAATAGTTCCTGATACCGAGTTTCACAGAAATCAATCGAACAAGAGCCGATATAGCATTTTAGACCACGACTGCCATCTTGCATTTTGGCATTTTGAAAATTTAAGCTGACATTCAAGATCCCCGTCAAAAAATGCACGTTGGCACTAAGTTTCAGAAAAATTGATAGAAAAGCAACCGCATATTGTACGATTTGTAGGACTCCATTCAGTGGTGAACGATACCAGTCAGTTTGCAGACGTTAGTGCGCCTACATTTTCGTTCGATACTGTGCAATACTCCTGTGGCGGAATAGTTGCTCAGAGCGCCTTCAAGAGTACCGCTTCGACATGACGGCAGAAGATCACGATTGCCGCCGAGCAGTTAGACATTTTTTCATCACCGAAGGTGAGTTTAAAAACCTCCTAATCTTAACTTGCGACGTTGCAAGTTTTTGCCTATTTTTTGAGGATAAAGCAATATGAAAACTAAAAAAATCTGCCGCGATTATTCCGAGATTTGATGAAACATATTTTTTTACTGTTTCATTCAAGTCAATTTGTATATGCTTTTGTCAATGACCTGGACATGAATTACTCAGGAGAGCGATTTTTGTCAAGTTAAGATGCAAAATCAAAATCTTTACTTAAATTTCCCACTCAAGACGATTCTTATCAAAAAGTCCATTTTAATGCTAATAAAAGATATCGACGGTGCAAGTCGGCAATCACATATCGATGGTGAAACTACCAAACCACGTATCTCGGTTTGCGACGTCGCAGACTTCCTGTCATACTTTATTTTTTAAATGAAAAATTACGTAATGTCCAGTCTTGAGAATTTCTGTGATTTTTCCTCTTCGTGCGAAGAAAATTCTGTGAAAATTTCAAGGAATGATATTGATTTGGTCTATTTCAAAAAAATAAAATGTGAGCGTAGATTTTTAAACACCGCAAACGAGATACGTGGTTTGGTAATTTCACCGTCGATATCTCGTTTGCGGTGTCTGAAAATCTCCGCCTCTATGTTATTTTTTTAAAGGAGAACAAATTGATAACATTCCTTGACGTTTTTGCAGAATTTTCTTCGCACAGAGAAGAAAAATCATGGCAATTTTAAAGAATTGCCGTTGAGTAGTTTTCCGTCTAACCGAGTTATGTGATTGCCGACTTGCACCGTCGATATAAAACTGCCTTGTGCATGAAACCCGAACTTGACAAATAAGGTCAAAACTTTAAACGAGATTTTCACCAAAATGACCATCTTTGAGCTGCAAATTTCAAACTATAAACACTACGATTAGGTTCGACATTTTTTTAGCCGAAATGCTTTTAAAAAACTTTTCAAAGGAATGGTTTAAGTTTTATGGCAGTCAGCACCGTGCTTCCTTTCCTCAGCGATGACCGGAAATTTGAAGAGTTTGATGAGCCAGCGAATGTCCGAAAAAGAAGAAACAACAAAGAAATAATAAAGTATGATAGGAAGTCGCAACGTCGGAAAAGGAGATATGCGGTTCCGCACTTTCATGGATATATTTGTTTCGCTCATCATTTGTTTACAAATCATTAAAAAGAGCACATGTGAAAAACTGTATGTTATATTATAATTTCCTCCGACTTGGTAAAACAGCTCACTGTGAGGTGCTGCACTAAATCGCCTTTGCGTAAAACGATATGACTGTGAGCATCTCTTCGGCAGTTGGCGATACTGGAATCGGCTAGGGATTTCCAAAGAATATTCTCATCATCACCGCCGCTATTGTGGCAAGTCCGTTACCTAAGCAATCGCCTACATTAATGAGGTGATACATTTGGATGTATTTATTCTAAAAGGAACTATGTGCATAGGTTTTGCGTGTAACATAGCTCCTTTTAGCATGAATGAGTCCATCTGATAATTGTTGCAGGTGTACGAAAATAAAACACCCACGACACGCTTTTTCTCGTACACATTGAACTTTTGACATCTTCTCCCTCGTTCGGAAGAAAAATAAACGGAAAATACATATGAAATAAACTGCGCTGTACAAACGATTTTATTCGACACGAATAGCACGTAATTTGTTTATAACTACAGTAATAATTGAAATAGCCTTCATGCACGCTGGGCTTGTCGATTTCCTTTTACATTTTTGCAGTGGTGAATGCATAGCTGAAGTGCGCTCCAGCTAGAATTTATTGTATTCAGCAAATGGGTGGTTTTTATACGAGGATTCAAAATAAACAAGTGGTTAGAAATGAAAACAAAAGAATATGAACTATGTAAAACGATAATCCGGATATCGGAACTTGGCTGTTTTGAAAACGCATTCAAATGCGGCGTGATACCTCAGGCATTCCGGAGAGTTCAAATAGTTGTATCATTGCGCCTTAGAAACTCGACAGAAGATTACAATGGAAATAGCCTTATACACGCTGGCTTTGTCGATTTCCTTTTACATCTTTGCAGTGGTGAATGCATAGCTAAAATGCGCTCCAGCCAGAAGTGTATTCGGCAAATGGGTGGTATTTATACGAGGATTCAAAATAAAGAAGTGGTTAGAAATGAAAACAAAAGAATATGAACTATGCAAAACGATAATCCGGATATCGGAACATGGCTGCTTTGAAAACGCCTTCAAATGCGGCGTGAGACTTCACGCATTCCGGAGAGTTCAAATAGTTGTATCATTGCGCCTTAAAAATGGGACGGAAGATTACAATGGAAACAGCCTTATACACGCTGGCTTTGTCAATTTCCTTTTACATTTTTGCAGTGGTGAATGCATAGATGAAATGCGCTCCAGCTAGAAGTGTATTCAGCAAATGGGTGGTTTTTATACGAGGATTCAAAATAAAGAAGTGGTTAGAAATGAAAACAAAAGAATATGAACAATGCAAAACAATAATCCGGATATCGGAACTTGGCTGTTTTGAAAACGCCTTCAAATGCGGCGTGATACCTTACGCATTCCGGAGAGTTAAAATAGTTGTATCATTGCGCCTTAGAAAGGCGACGGAAGATTACAATCGAAATAGCCTTATCCACGCTGGCTTTGTTGATTTCCTTTTACATTTTTGCAGTGGTGAATGCATAGCTGAAGTGCGCTCCAGCTAGAATTGTATTTACCAAATGGGTGGTTTTTATACGAGGATTCAAAATAAACAAGTGGTTAGAAATGAAAACAAAAGAATATGAACTATGTAAAACGATAATCCGGATTTCGGAACTTGGCCGTTTTGAAAACGCCTTCAAATGCGGCGTGATACCTTACGCATTCCGGAGAGTTCAAATAGTTGTATCATTGCGCCTTAGGAATGCGACGGAAGATTACAATTGAGGACACAGCACCAAGAACAGCCTATAGGCGTATAGGTCGTTATTACGCCCATCTGCTTTTCGGATTCTGCGTACCCTGGACTATGCTGTGGTAGCGATAGAATGTAGGTAGGTAACGGCTCGAGGTCGAAAAACCTTTTTTTTCCGAGTTATGTCAGGCCACTGGCTCGATGGGTGCAAGAACGACCTATGAGCGGGCCTATATAAACTTAAGGTCCTATAAGGCGCTAGTTACCCTTTTCTTTACTCACTATCGATTTTCTGTCATTTTGCGTTAATCATGCTTGATTAAAATGATTTATACTTCATATTGCCACCAAAATGACCGTTGGGCGTAATAATGGCCTAAATACCGCTTTTTTAATTAAATCAAATATATTAGAGTGTAAACCCAAAATGTATCGCAAAATCTACTCGGCATCCTTCAATAGATGGGTTAGGTCACCAAAAAACACCAAAACAGGGTACCTGCATAGAAAAGTCTGCGCAGTCTTACATCAGAAACAAAACTTTAAATGCGTTTTTCTCAAAACGCGGTTTCAAGTTATAGGCTGTTCTTGGTGCGGTGTCCTCAATTTTACCATGCTTGCATGACATTGTCTGAGAACAATCAATTTTTTTAAAGCATAAGGTGGTAAAAGAGTGCTAGGTTCACACTACTTTCCGGGGAAATCAAGGCCAAAAAAATTTTGTCTCTAATTGAAATTTTTAGCCCTGTTTTCCCTCGAAAATAGCATGGACCCAGCACTATCTTACCACCTTGTCACATACAGTTCGGACCAAGTATCCTCGTGTTATTTTCTTGTTTTATATTTAAAAATACTTGAAGGTCTCATATTTTTCCTCTTTTTTTTCAAAGTGACATACTGTTGTGTTTTATCATTCAAAAACAAATACACCAAGTTTAGACAGATGATTGCAGACATTGTCACCGAGCAATTTTTTGAAGAGAGCTAGAATGGTGAGGGTGAGGAGGAAACCCAACTCGTGATAAATTCCGAAGAGAACTTCCAACATCTCTTTGGAGAAAGGCCCCGGAGTCAGGTCGAGCGGGAAGAGGAGGATCTCTGGAAATGGTAGCGATCTAGAGGCGCCCAAAGTCACAAGTCCACACAGGTAGTAGATGCCGAACGCAGCGAAAGGGAGGACCTTCAAAAACTGCTCTTCTAAATCGGTTTTCTTCATTTTGTACGATTCCGCCTGTGCGCCTTTTCCGTTTGAGACAACCTCTGGAAACAAAGCAACGCACTATTATTGCAACTAGCAATTCTTGAAAGTTGGCAACACTGTTTTCTTCCACTTAAACGATTGAATTAAACAATCGATCCCTGATATAGCAGCTTACCTCACCAAAAATCAATATTTTTAATGGATTTAAATGCAGGAATAATAGTGACCAGTGGCGTGGCGTGAATTGCGATATATCGATTTTTATGACATTTAAACCTATGGAAAAGTATCGATAGACAGGCTGTTCGCGAACAGCGAACACCTTAATAATCGATTCTTTACCATAGGTTTAAATAGCATAACATTCGATTCATCGTTATTCACGCCACGCCACTGATAGTGACGCCAACTTTCAAGAATCGGCACTGCTGATGATGTACGGTACTCTCATAATTTTTACTCAGGGATCGAGAAATAACCACAATTTTTAAGGGGCTTAATTTGGGAAAGGTTTTATCCAAATTTACTTCGGTCAAAATACATTTATTGAGCATGTGACCCTCGAGTTACGAAATTCAACGAGGTTTGTGGATACAAAGAGGACCTAATCAGGTTTCCTTCTACAAGCCTATCCCTAAAAACTTTGACTTTTTTCGATCCGTTGGCGTTTCTTGTCTCCTCCACATAAAGTGTTAAAGTGATTTAATTATGTCCAAAAAGTTAAAATTATGAAAAATGAATACATTTAATAAGAAATGAAAATACTAAATTTTCACCACCAATTAAGTGTGTTCGATGGTTTGGTTTACGGGTGTACATTTTCAAGCGCATACAATTTTGCCTAGACTCAGTATTGAAGGGGTTTTGTCGGTCAGATGCGAGTCCTGTTCCACGAGAACGAAGCGACGCGACGAACGCGGGACGCTGCGCGTCGACTGATTTTGAGCCAACCATAATCTCGCGCCCATTCGACTCGCTTATATATAGTTTGTTATATGTTTAGACATTCAGCGTCACAGGCTATTAACGTCTTTACAGGGAATTTTGAAAATGGGAGTATACACGAAAATTTAGATTTTTAAATTAAGATAGGTGAAGAGTTTCAGAATTTTGGTAGTAACATTGGGTTCATCGCATGTAAGTGGGTTTGTATATACTTCCCAGAGATGGTTACAGATTTTATACACCGCAAGAAATTGTGCTTCTATGGGCCTTGCATGTGTATACTTGAAATAACAGCTGACTAAAGGACGGAATAATCACAGATAGGATTTGTTGGACCGAGTTTCAAAGAAACACCCCAAGTTATATCAAATTTTACATACATACATAAAGTCGCGATTATAGCGCCGCCTCGCGCTCTGCGACGCCCAATCGCCATTGCCCCCTATCCTCCCAGAGATCATCAGGCAATTGGCACCTTCTGATCTCCTCCTCCACCCCTTGTCGCCAACCTTTCACAGGACGTCCACGCCGTCGCCTTCCGGGAGGAACCCAATCGAAGACCTGCTTGGGCAACCGATCATCTGCCATCCTTCGCACATGTCCATACCAGACCAACTGCTTGGACCTGATATCGTGCACGATGTCCTTTTCCACACCCATTATCTCGCGTACCCTTTCATTGCGGATACGCTCTCTTCTCGATATCCCAGCAGACCTTCGCCAAAAGTCCATCTCGGTTGCCCTAAGCATGTCTTCAGTTCTTTTCTTAAGTTGCCAGACCTCACTCCCGTAAGTTACGATACTCTTCACGATGACGTTGTAAATTTTCCTTTTGGTCTCCTTGGAGATACTCTGGTCCCAGAGAACCCCATTTAGCATCGCGATAGCTTTCCTGCCTTGCACATTCCGATCTTTAATGGCCCGATCCAAATTTCCGTCCTTAGTTAACCGAACTCCGAGATATTTATACTCTTCACAGTCCAGGATCTTCCGGCCATCCTCCAGTTCAATGCTTTGCTGATCACCACCGATAACCAACTTCTCCGTCTTAACCACATTTACTTCCATTCCCCACTTTCGGTATACTTCCACTAGCTTCCGCGTCATGTAATTCGCATCTTCTTCGTCCTGAGCTATTACCACCTGATCATCAGCAAAGCACAGAGTATAAAGGGTGCCATCTTCACGTAGCGGGACGCCCATTCCCGAAAAGCATCTTTTCCATTCCTTTAAAACTTCTTCCAGGTACACTTTAAATAAGGTTGGCGACAAACAACACCCTTGTTTCAGTCCTTTAGTAATTAAAAACCCCAACGATAACTCCCCATGCGATTTAACCCTAGAGAAAGCCCCACCATAAAATTCCTTAATAGCACTAATTAGTCCCCCACTAAAACCCCTTTTGTTCAAGGCTTCCCAAAGTTTCATCAATGGCACACTATCGTAAGCTTTCTGGAGATCCACAAACACTAGATGTAATTCCTGGCCAACTCCCTTCTTTTTCTCTATGACGTGGATGATGGTAAATAAGTGATCAATCGTTGACCGACCGGCTCTGAAACCTGCTTGCTCTTCCGCTTCATGTTCTTTCCACTCCTCTTCAATTTTTGCTTTCAAGATTTTTCCATACACTTTGCTCAGGGTACCTGCAACCGACAGTCCTCTATAGTTATCACACTCATCTTTTCTACCCTTCTTCTTGTATATAGGTGACACCCAAGACTCTTTCCATTCTGTCGGTACCTTTCCACCGTCCAAGCAATCTTGCATCAGGTATCTCAACCGTTGAAACAGCTTGCAGGTTCCACACTTGATCAACTCAGCAGGGATATTTCCCGGACCTGGAGCTTTATCGTTCTTCAGCTCTCGTACGGCCTTTACCACGTCCTCCATATGGATCTCCAAGTTATGATTATCGTTAGTATACTCCAAGCTTACGCCTCCATCTTGAAATTCAGGTCGCCTTTCTGTCAGTAAATTTTTAAAATACCCCTCCAGTTTATCAATGGATATCGGAGATATTAAGTCACGCTTCATGTCCCTTCGCAGCCCTTTCAGCAACTTCCAGCTCTCAGTGCTTTTCCTTCCTCCTATGTACGTGTCTATTTTGTTACAGCTCCTCTCCCAAGATTCGTTCTTTTTCTTGGTTATGAGCCTTCGTACCTGCGTCTGAGCTTTTTTATACGCCTCTTTGTCTTCTGTTTTTTTAGAGGAAAGGAACTGATGATATTTTTTCCGTTTCTCCTGAATCTCCTTCTCAATTTCTTCGTCCCACCAGTAAGGTTTTTCGCTAACTTTCCTATCATCAGCGACACCAAGAGCTTCCATTGCTGCCGAGTGAATGCAATCCTTCAGGAACTGATACTGCTGTTCGGTATCACCGTCCCTTGATTCGCCCAACTTCTCATCCAAGCGCTTTCCATATAAAGCCCTTACACTTGGATGCTGCAAGCTGTCAATGTTATAGTTCACAAACTTGACACGATCTTTTTGTTGGTGAACTTCTTCCTGTGCTTGCCTGGTCTCCTGGCTCCCTTTCACTGGGAAAGCTATTTTTGCCCCGAGGAAATAATGATCACTGCCGCAGGAAAGACCTCTCCACACTCTAACTTGCTGAATCTTCATTCCCGTGTCTTGTCTGACAACCACATAATCAATGATTGATTTCAATCCGCGAGTAGACTGAACCCAAGTAAATTTATGGATATCCTTGTGTTGGTAGAACCCATTGAGCACCTTCATGTCCCTTTGCTCACATACGTCAATGATACGGGCTCCGTTATCATTTAGTGCCGCCTCTCCGAAAGGGCCGACGATCTTACTTTTAATTTGACGTCCTATTCTACCATTGAGATCTCCCAACACAATGATTTCCCTCCTGGATCCAATCTTACCAATTTCCTCGTTCAATTCTTCGAAAAATTGGTCCTTCACTGCGACAGTGGAATCATCGTTGACTCCATACACTCCCAAAATGGTGATTTTATGGCCAAACACTGTCATATTCATCTTTATCATTCGGGGGTTAACAGCTTCCCATGTAGTGATGCACTTCCGTATGCTCTTGCGAATAAGAATTGCAACACCCTGTTGAGCTCGCTGATCTTTTTCCACGCCACTATAAAACAAATCGTATTCCTTTACACTTACAGAGCCTTGTCCTTTCTTCTTCGTTTCTGTTAATACCGTGACATCAAATCCGTGACTCCCTATCTCCGATACCACTTCCGTCATTTTCGTAGAAATTCCTTGTACGTTCCATGTTCCAAAAACCATCATCCGTTTACGTAATTTTTTCCGATAAATCCGTTTATTTCCATTTGTACCGAGGCAATTGTTATTGGGTCTTTTAACAGTATTCCTTTTTCCGAGTATCGGGGAGTTAGCCCGATGACTCAACCCCCAACCTGGAGGACCGGGGTTTGATTTCGGAGTTTCCTCTCCTAGACAGGTTGCTTCCACTACAGCTGAGAGCCCTGTCTGCCCTTCCAATGGGTGGTTCATACGCCTTGAAGCCGGTGACCATCTCCACTACCCCATGAGGCAGGGGTTACCAGCTGGGGTCCGCAGGATTGCTAAACCTGTGACATCAGTCCCCCATACGGGCCATCAAATACGGGGTGTATATCAAATTTTAACCTGGAGGAATTTCAGGTTCATACACCTGCAGGACTCGATGTTATAAGGGATGCGGACTAGCTGACCTCTAAACTACTCCCAACAATTTTTTTCTTTCTAAAATGTTACTTATTTCCGTTCAACTGTGTTAAATTGAATAAAACAAAACAACAATTTGTTAATCGACAATTCGCCTTACCTGAAGATGACGAGATATTTCGAGTTATTTTTGAGGCGATAATACTGCCGGTGTTCATGATAATAACGATATGTAAAGGGAAAGCGACGACCGTGAAAATGGCCACGCAAAGTTTACCTGGAGTTGTGGTCGGAATTGGCAGTTGCCTCAGCCCTGTAAATCAGACAATACAAAAATTCTTGCTTAAACATATTGGTCATAATAAAGTACTAATCTGAGCCATAAAAATTATCAGTTCTCTGTCCACATCGGCAGTGCCTAAATATTCTAAAAGGTTCCATTGGATCATAATCATCACCATCACAAAACAAGGAGAAAAAAGAAAAAGTACTGACTGTTTAACATAAGTTAAACATTTTTGTGAACCATGTATTTGGAAATAGAAGAAAAATGAAATTGTCATGCCTACGATACTACTACTCATGTGTATTTCCTATATATTTTCTTTAGATACTTTTGTAATTTGCTATTTGATGAGAATTTCTCAGGCGGCCGTTCATAAACTACGACGCCCTATAATTCTGAAGTTTAGACCTTCTCTCTCGGATGTCTCTGATCCTATCAAGTTCAATTTCAATAATTGTGTTGGCAGTACGAGCACTTTGGGAGCATGAATAGTTACGCTTAGTAGTTTTGTCACTTTCGCTTAGTCCCGGCAAGGAACACACGTAAATTACTCTCTTACTACTCTGATGTAGGTACTTTCTTTACTAAGGATCTCTCAATCAGTCAAGTTCGCCTTCAATAACCGTGACAGCAATATATCTGGCTTGGGAGTGCGAATAGTTGCGCGTTGTAGATTTATCATTTTCCCTCAGTTCGGCTAGGATCACACTAAAAATTTCCTGCGTATTTCATTCCCATTTGACCCGAAAGTGTTATCACCTGACTATGTAATTCCAAAAATTGTGTATAAGACATTTTCATTCTTAACATTTTTTAACCGTCATGAATTGTTTGTGATTATTGAACTCTCTACGTCTCGCGGCAATATTTGATCATATCGACTTTGTCATATTCCCTCCCTCCTCGCTCGTTACGTAGTGCCCGTCACGCGCTGCACTAGATTTCCTGCCTTCTCTCATTGTTTGACGTAATTAATAAACGGTTCCGGCATGGGACTTTGATATAGAAACAGATTCCTGTAAAATCCCTCCTATGGGCGGATCCAGGCACTTCGAACGGGAGGAGAAGAGGGGGGGAGGGTGTCCAGGTAGCTTTCCCCAGAAAATGTTCGAAAGTTTAAAGCATCTAATATGCAGCTTGAGTCCAATTCATCATGAATAATTACCACATCAGAGCACGCCCTTCCTTCTTTTGGTTCTTATTTCCCCTGTTTCTTCCCTCTTTCTTTCCTTCCTTTTTCCCCCTTCCTTTTTCGGGTGAAAAGGGGGGCGTACGCCCCCTACGCCCCCCCTTTAGGATCGGCCTATGTTCCTTCTAATTTCACTTTGAAGGCTACTCACCGAACGTTGTCAAAAATGTGTAAAAGAACAGGAGGCAATCGCTTAGACTCCAAGTAGTCTGTGATCCAGTGCTCATGTTAAATTGAACCAGGATTTCTTGATGTTTGTTTACATACTTTTTAATCGTCTGAAGCCAAACAGATTCCTGAGGGATTACTTTTCTTAGATCAGTAGCAAGTTCAACCATCAAATCATTCTCCCGCCTTTTGAAGTTATCTCTCTGATAAAATAGAAAATCATAATGAGGAGAGGATACAATACCGGGACCTGAAAATGTTGATAGTAACATTTTTAAATCCCGGTTTTTTACCCTCGCCTATGGTTCTATTGAACACTTCAAAGGTATTGGAGCTCCTCTAATACTTCTGAAAACAATGACTTCGTTCTTATTTTCCTTTTTTTAGGAATCCATCACATGGTAGATTCAACGTGTGTCTTATATCAGCTGGACTTCTCCTCACATCAATTGGATCTCCACTCATATTAATTTATCAAAAAACGAGTAGAGAAATTGTACCTACTAATATTATTCAACTTTATTCTCTTGTATTATGGAGATTTCGCTGATATAAGTGGTGACCCATCTGATATCAGCAGACTTTTTAGGTACATATTATTCCTTACCTTTCATTTTCAGTAGGGTGGTATCTGTTATATTTCACTATGGAATAATAAGTTCCACAGCGGGCTGATTATTGAAATTGATGGACAAAGCGATAGACAAAGAAAACACAGGGACCATGGAGCGATCCTATTGGTTGAAACGAGTGATTGTCATGGACTAAGGGGGACTAACTATAGGACTAAGGTTTATAGGACTAGGATTATAGACTAACTATAGGATCTCCCGTGGGTTGCTGATAGTTAGTCTATTACCTACCTCCTTTGTCCACTGCAAGTTGCACCGGATGTGAGCTCTTGTGCGAAATGAATAGTCATATAGTTCATGAAAATTTACAGGCATGAATAACAACATTTTATATATTTTTGCAGTCTGCAACCACCCGTTTCCACCAGTATATGCTCGCTTTATTTCCCATTTGTCTTCTTTGTGTATAGCTTTGTCTATGAATTTCACTAATCAGCCCGCAGTGTCAGCAATAATATTTGTCGAAATTCCCTCCCTTCTATTGTTCAAAAATGTAGTTCACTGCTTTTGTATGGTCACCACTCGAATTTCTATTTATCCAGTAATGCCGCTATGAGCAGAGCAATATATTGAAAAAATGAGAGAGAAAACTAACCTGACATTTTCCTTGAGGTTCTTCCGCCACATTCAGTACGAGTGCGTTCAAGAAAGTCCACAAACAGAGGATAATGGTGAGTCCGCAAAGAGATATAGTCCATCTTGTGAGCAAATTTGTGCAGCTTTCTGGTGACGCCAAAATTTTTGGAAAGCACCGCAAGTGCCGTGTGATAGACGGATGAGTTTGACTTTGAACTGTTTGGCACAGTTTCGCTCCTGATCATAGTAAATCCAGATTTGAAGCGATCAGTCGGGTTCGATATTTGTAACAGGACCTCAAATATATTCTTAGGCACTCGATTAAAATAACTCACTCTCACAAATTTCGTTTTAAAAGCGCCAGCAGTAAATTTTAATAATTGGGTATAACGTTATTTTTTGAGGAGCGTTCATTGCATTTCAAGGAAATTTTAGCTAAATGCACAGACAGTCCAAAATGTTTCACAGAATTTTTTTACCCTTTTTGACTTACCTGTAGCGAGCAATTGACCAACCAAGAAAGTTTAAGAAAGCCCCCCCTCAAAAAAAAATGTTCTAAAAAGGTATGGTCGGCCATTTAATATTGTTCACTGATTGAATGGTTGAGAACGACATTGAGTACAAAGTAGCAATACACACTTTGTTTTATTTTCTTTTTAAAGATAATTTTAACTATAGAAACGCTTGATTCTTCTCGTGGGTTGAATTCGAAATAAGGTTCCCTAAGTCTGCCTTCAACGGCAAACTGTAACTCAGAAAATTGTACAGATTTCATTTTTCGAGTTCCGCTGGAGGGAAAGTTTAGTGTTTCTTTTGATGATGGACTGAAGTTTCAAAAGTCCGTTCAAAGATTCTTTAGTCAATGAACGAAAAGGCTTTTCTCCAACATCAACCATAATCAATTGAGCAAAATTATTTCACTACTTGTTATTTTTTCCTCCGTTATTTTTTTGCGTGTACTTATAGTTTTAAGCGCAGTTACACTCGGATTTTTTGAGCAAAATTTATCGTGCAAGAGAGGGTGGATGATCTCAGTATCTTCTCTAGTACGAATTGTTATAACAAAATTGCATGAATTACCTTGCGTGTGATGGATATCTATTCGCCGGGTGACGTGGGTTGAGGAGATGTCAGAGTGCCCGTTTGGTATTTCACTGCTGAAGCGGACGTAATTTTCAGACTTCTTTGAGTTTTTCAAAAAGGACTCTTTCTCTGGATGCTTATTCTTTAGTAAGAGGAAAGAAAAATACTGAGAGGATAGTTTTCAACAAAATAACTTATAGAGAACTAAAAAAACATTGTTTCAATATTTAATCATGTGAAATTTCATTTTTATTAAAACATTTTTCTCAACTTTAAACAAATATCGGTAACTAGACTGGGCACATTAACTTTGGAGAAAATGAGAAGAGTTAAAAACAGTTGGCACGTACTGTGCTAAAAAGATTTCAATTGATTATTGTCTAATAATACCATTTAAATTGGTTTCTTTCAGATAAATTATGAACATTATGATGAGTATCATTAGCTTTAAAAATGCATTCAATAATGACGAAGGAAAGAAACGAAATTTCATGGAATTTACTTTTATTTGTTGCAGGTAGAACACAGAGGTTGATAACAATGACTTCATTTGTAAAAAGCAAATCGTCGCTATTAGCGCCTTCAAATTGGAGGCTAGGCCAAAGTACAAACACAAAACGTTGTCTCCGTATGTATCCAGTAAATGGTATGTTAACTTATTGTTAGCTGCAACTTGCATTATCATCGGCAAACCTCTTCAAAGTACGCTGAATCGGCAGATAGGTCACTAGAGGATTCAAACGCCCCTCTAATTAGCCATGCTCAGATGGTGGAGACGTGGTCGGTAGGAAGAAAGGGTAAAAAACACCATATATTTAGACCGAAAACTTCGGTTTGTCCAAGATCTCCACTGAAAGTGGCCTCTTAAATCCGGCCAAGGAAAAGGGGATAGAAATTAACGTTGAAGTATAGTGACGGTCTTTCGTCTGGGAAAGGCCATAGTTTTCTACTCCTTAAATTTGTTTTTTTCAGTCTATAAGAATTAATTTTAATAATCAACATAGAAACTCACCATGTATTCAATAATTCCGTCAGTCATCCTTTCTTTGCTCTTGAAGTTTTTCCGCCATGGTTTTTTAAGGTTTATCGAAACACTCGTGATTCGGTGGAGCCTTTGCAAAGGACACTTGGTATTGGGTGGTCGTTTGGAACTACTCTTGTTCTTGTTGACGCCATTCGAGCTAAGATGTGTGAGCTTTTGACTGACGGATGTGCGAAAAGACCGCACGACCTTGGTACTTGAAGACGGATAAGTTGTGGGAGGACTGTTTGTGGATGTCTCAACTGGGTAGAGAGGTGAGACTTCGGGTTGTCTATACAGTGATGAAATCTCCTTTCGCTCCATTCATACTACAGTCATAATATTCGAATCTATTGAGCTAGGTAATTTTAGCGAGGAGAATTTGGATTGTATTAGTAAGGAAAGAATCCTGAGCAAAGGTTCGCCTAATTTCTTTCTTATCGAGATCACACCACTATCATACAGCCGGTATGAACATTATGCCAGTGAAAAGTTTTGGTGGTACCTATGTGATAAAGGTAAAGTGAAAATCTTTTACCTGATTTTCACTGACAGGTTTGTCACTCTCTAAATGCATCGCATAAATCGTTAATCGATTATTTAAAATAGATTTGCGATTAAATATATTCCTGAGTTTCGTTTTAAGGCAAGATTTACCTTTGGTTAAAATGAAATTTCTGGCGATTTTATTTACTCGTGTAATTCTGAAGAAGGCGACCAAAGAAAATCAATATTTGTTGGTTACCAGTCCAGATAAAAGGCGACTCCTGCTTCAACCGTTCTTACGTATCAGATTTTTTTTTTTTAAAATACGGATCTTGTACTATAATGTTTTCTGCGATCAAAATTCAAGTTATTTATGTTAATCACGTGTGCTTGGTAATAAATAAATTAGGCACGATTGTAAATTTCTACGTATTTTAGCACAACCAAAAAGTTTTTCTTTACCCGAGGATTTCTAATCATACAGATTTTAAAATAACTCCACTTTGATGAAACAATTAGTTCACTTGCCGAAATACAGTTATTGATGAGAGAGTGATATTTTTTATATTTTGAAGCTTACATTTTTGCTCTTATCGAACATAGTCTTATGTGCTGAGTTAAGAAGCGTCTTTTGACTTTTCACAGATCACTGTCACCTTTTAGCGAAAAACTTTTTAAGAGTTATTGCTCCAAACTGTAAAAATGCACCAATTTTTAGATATGGAAATTATATTCAATCACACTATCACTCTTTTCATCTCAAAATCTGCCGCTTTTGCTAAAAATTCACGGAATGGAATAAGGAAGAACTTGGGAATAAAGAAATTAGATGAAAATGAAGGGCGAGAAGAAATCCGAGGCACAAAGCAGCTCGGCTAGACTTTCACGAATTGAGCTTTCAGGGTAGTTGTCCCGAACGAACTGCAATGAACTTTGACCGAGCTTTGGCGCAAGGCTTCTTCCGTGCAACGGAGCTCGGAGCTTCTGCCATGAGGTGCCACTCAGAAAGTCATAACTCGGCAAATTTAATCAGCAGTGCACCGATACTCTTGTTTGCTCTTGCCTCCAGTGAGTGAACGACAAAAATGCCTCGAACTTTGCACTCAGGGCAATGAACTTTCATATAAACTTGCAGAGCTTAAATGCAGAGATGTTCGATGCCATGCAGGTGAATAGGGCAATGCCCTACTAAAGTTCCTCTCGAATGGCTCTTTCATGCGTACCGCTGTGTTCTAATCATACATTTTTTTCTGCCCCCCTTTCTCTTTATCCTATCTTTGCAAATTGAAATAATTATTTAAATTAGAGCTGAAGCATTTTAAATCTTGTGGCCTGTTTAAATATCGGGAAGGACACCGGATGTGAGCTCTTGTGCAAAATTAACGGTCATATAGTTCATGGAAATTTACGTGCATGAATAACAACATTTTATATATTTTTCTCTGATCATGTCTCAAAATAATTTTCTACCGAACTAAAACAGGCCTAAAACAACTTAAAACAGGCTGAAATTGCGTTGAAAGTGATTGAAATTTGCAATTTTGTTTCATCCGAGACTACCAGGGAAAGACTCCTGGCTGACCTCTCAACCAGGACTAGAATTACATTTTTAGTGCCTTAGGTTGAACCAAGGTTAGGGCCCTAAAAGTAAGTAATCTCAGGTGGGAGTGGGGAGTCCTAGACCTCCCCCTCCCTTAAAAAAAGAAGGATGGTAGGCGAATAAGATATCTGAAAGAATGAGTCGAACCCACCTTAAATAAACAAGATTTTTGATATTTTTGAGCTACCAATTGCAAAAATATTGACGCTGGATGAACCCGGATTTGGAAAATAAAAAGTTACAAAAGACACAGGGTGTAATTTTTAATGCACGCAGGTACTGACGTTTTCGAATGACGTCTAAAAATTGTGCGCCCCTCAGAATGTTGCGTCCTCAGCTAGGCTATAGCTCAAGTAGCCTAATTGCAAATGTGGCCCTGAATTCTGTAAGCTCATCTGATCAGTTCGCCTTCAAAAATTTGACAGGCAATTTCAGCGTCTTCGGTACAGTAATAGTTGCTTGTACGGATTTGAGTATGCTCATTTGACTCTAGCGAGTAGGGGAAATGAAGTTACTAATATTTATTGTACCTTAAATTTACTCTGACCAATTTGCTTTCCAAATATGACAATCAATATGAGCGCCTTCGGAACAGTAATAGTTGTTTATACCAGTTTGAGCATGTCCATTTAAAGTTTTTGCAGGAGGAGGACATGAGCACTGTGAATAAAAAGTATTCAACGCTAAATAAGTTTACGCACTTTTAGATAGCGATAGAAGATCCGCCATATTGATTCTTCCATTCACTTTACAAATAAAATGACGTCAGACGATCTTCTGTCGCAGTCTAGGAGTGCGTAAACTTATTTGCCGTCGACTCTACTTTACTCATAGTGCTTTCATGGCCGGTTTTACATTTCTAGGGCCCAAGGTTGAACTTAGTTGGTGCCCTAAAATTAGGCGCTCTCGGAGGGGGGAGATGCGTCCCAGACCTCCTCCTTCACCCTCCCCCGGGAAAGAAGGAATGGGTCGGATGCTAGAGAAAATTTTTTAGATTTACCTTTAAAATATCATGATTTTAAACATTTTTGAGATACCAATTAAGAAAGGATTGACGTCAGAAAAAACCTGGAGCTGGAAATTGAAAAGTGACAAAAAACACAAAGAATACATTTTGAATACTCAAGGACTGACGCTTTGGAATGAAGTCTCAAAAATGTTGCGCCCCTCAGAATGTTACGCCCTTAAGCTGTGGTCTATGCAGCCTGATTTTAAAATCCACCCTGCTCTCAACCTTCCTCCCACACCCAAATGAAACCCTTTAGATGTTCCTATCACTTGTCCTCTCGGTCCAGTCCTCCCTTGTATTGCACTGAACCTGCCATACGTGGACCAACTTTAACAGAGAAGTACCAGGCCGTATTTGGGAAAAATTGAGTTGGAAAAATTGTAAATTTTCATCTGTTAAATACTCAAAATCAAGAGAAAATATTTTGAATATGAAAATAGTCTCTAAACTTTGTCCTCAGCACTAAGTCTTTTGGAAGAAAGAAATTTCAAATCTCCTTCTTTTAGTTTTAACTTCATGCGACTTGATATGCTTCTATTAAAGTGGGCCCGTTTCTCCTACAAATAGTAGCAATACTCAATACCTATTCCAAAAATTACGGCTTTTCAACAAGCATGGAAGTATTAGAACTTTCAGAGTATTTAGTAGTGGCGGGAGGAGCGAATTTCTCGGCGTGACGGGTTCGTCGCAAAATTTTGGTGGATAAGCAACAACTGCTTCTTCCAGAAAATCTTCCTAATTAAGAACTACGAACTTAATTAAAACAATAAATATCTCAGAATTCTTTGAGACAGTAATTAATGTATTAATGTGACAGTAATAAAATTATGTTTAAAAAAATAACATATCAACATAGAAGAAAGAGAGAAAGAAATAGTAGATTCTGCTTTACGGAATGAATGTTAATATAATATAAATGACAATGAACTTAAGACTATATTTGCTGAGCTTAGGAATTTTATAAAAATGGTTCAAAAATTCAAATTACAAATTGACAGCAGGGCCGGATGTGGGGGGTGGCCACGTGGGCCAAATTTAGGGGGCGGGAAATTTTGCAATTTTTTTAAATGTAGCTATAAAGAAAAATCGGATTCAGAAGAAAAATTACAAACGAGAAAAAGTGACCAAATCTCTTATTTCTTAAGAGTATATCTCTAATTTTGTCGTTTTTCTGTGATACAATAGACAGCACCTTTAATTAGTCGAGTTAAGACTAAGAGAGTAACCGAACACGGAATTTCGCCTGGAACGGCGCGGCGCAGAGAACAATGATGACGAGAACTTGAGATGAAAAGGAGAAACACTCGGCGCGGCGGTCGGCATGGAAGATATATTAGCGCCTTCAAGACTGCATGAATACTTCACGCATTGCGCACAGCGCGGTCGCTGCGGTCAGCAGCGGGCGGCGTGAAACGCATAGCGCCTACAAGACTGCATGAATACTTCACGCATTGCGTCTTACACAGTGCGTGCACGCCGTGAAGCAGCGGTCGGCGTGGGACGCATAGTGCATACAAGACTGTGAGAAAGCTTCACGCATTGCGCCAAAACACAGTGCAGTCAGCGCGGCGGCGGAAGTTAAAATGATTAAACTATACATTTATGTTTGTTCTTTCATATTTTTTTCGTTCATTTCATACAAATGGAGGGACTCGTCCGCACAGAGATAGGTTTACGGGACTTAACTTTCGCGACAAGTTCCGTGAACTTTTGCCAGTATTGTTGACAAGGCTATCGCAAAAAATGTTTCCAACACGAGTAAACGCGTCTTATGCACCCCTCCCCCTCTGGCACGTTCATTTGAAGGTTTCTACTGATGTTTCAAAATGAATGAGAGGGGGGCGGCAAAATACAGGCGGCCAATGGCGGCAAGTAAGTAAATCCGGCCCTGATTGACAGTTGAGGAAAAAAATGCTATACTATAAAGCAATTTAAAGCAGGAGAATTATACTATGTGACTCTATGTGGCTATTAACGCGATATTTGGAACTACAGCGTTTTTTCAAATTACTTATTACATAATACACACTATGAGAAAGTCTCTAAAAAGTAGCAAAAAAGGTAACGAACTCAATCCAATCGGATTATGAAGGTTAAAGAATTCAAATGATAAAATACAAATCATATAGTGCATGTTGCGAAAATTCAATTTCAAACTTTATAAAATTGTAATTTTTTCCTTTTAATGGAAATTGTAAAATGAAAAATTTCAGAAAAGGCAAGACTGGCACTGGCAGTATTAAAACACTTTGAATGTTCTTCTGGTATTGAATGTATCAACATTTTTTACCCCTGTCGTATTGGATTTTCCTTCTTCCTTCCACTCTCCTCTTACTTGACTAATATTGAATATTTAGAAGCTGGACAGGGGCTATCGCCTCCAAAATCCTGTCATTCTTCGGATCCCTTGGAATGAAATCTTCTCTTTAGTGTCTTCAGTCAAGGTTAAAAGAGGCAACTAAGCTAAATCTCAGGTGAGGCTTGAAGTATCGCCTGATATTGAAGGCGCCCGAGGTCGGAATCTTTTTCTAGAAGGTTGATCTCGTATGGAGAAATGTTTTACCAGTGTTCTGTGAGCCACGGACCCGTGTACTGATGATCGGGTGTACCAGCAAGAAATAATAGAATTTCAAACGCCAAAGTATTCATATTCACGTTTAGCATTAACGGCCGTAGGTTTTCTGTTTTGTTTTAAGAAACCTTGAGAATGGCGTCATCTTGTGCGTTATTGAGCACTATAGTTTCTTTTAAATTGGTCTAATTGCAGGTGACTTTTTGGGCACAAGATAAAACTCCCTGTTTCCATTCTAGTTTCATCCAGTGCCCAAAAAGCCAACGGCTAATTCGACCAATTTGACACAAACTATAGTGTTCAATAACGTACAAGGTGACACAATTCTCAATTTTTTTTTAAACAAAAACAAAAAACCTACGGCCGTCAATACTGAACGTGAATATGAATACTTTGGTGTTTGGAGAAATTCTATTATTCCTTGTTGGTATATCCGACCTTCAATAGTATGAATACACAGTTCCGCGGCTTACAGAACACTGAATCGTTCTAAAAATGCTGAAAAATTTCCTATACGGATGATATCAGTACATATATGATGAAATAATAATAACAACTATCCATATACATATTACTTATTACTATATACCTATTACAAATCAGTCACTTTAATTCAGCACCAGTTACTATTACATTTGTGAAAGTAATGACTCTTGACATTTCATAATCCATCAAATGAAATAAAGACTATATATTTTGGATGGTCTTCCATGAGCTGTGCTCTTGATTACGCTTATTTCGCATTTTGAATCCGATGATAAGTGCCGTACATCTGTGCGCCATTGCAAGATTTTCAGGGATGATCCAACGATGAGTGACACTTAGATCGCCCGTACCTGAGATGCCTAATCTGTGAGCTACATGAACAGAAATCACAAATTAGGGTCTCAGGGAGCGGGAAATTAAAGGGAGCGTCCTGTAGTGCTTCAGTGCCCAAGTCGAACCTGGAAAAATAGAACAAATATTTCAGTTTTCTAGCGATCGATTCGCAAAGGATTTACATGTGCATTTCTCTGTATTAAACTTCAATAGACACTTATTTCACTCCAACACATTTTATCGTTGCAACATTTCTACTCTCTGATTTGATTTATATACAAAGGATCAGTTGAGGATTTCTGAGTAAGAACTCTACTCGTTTTCCTTCTGCTTAGGTCCTAAAATTAGCAAACTTTTGAACAGGAAGGGCACAGTCGAATTTCTGTAAAATTTCAAGCATCCTAAGTCAATTTTGCAAACTTGGAATGAGAGTACGTTCCTTTGACCGAAACGATGAGGCGCATACGGAAACCAAAGAAAAAACATCAGATTTAGAGATTTATGTTCCAGATTAATAAACCAAGGTTTTGGTCGGTAATGTACTCGGAACAGATAGCTAACTCACCCTTGCGTCATGGATTTCAAGCCTTGTAAAACTCTTTTTCGGCGAACAGCCAAAGAGGAAAACCAAACTTGTCACTAAACAGTCAAACATTTGGAAAAAATGATTTTTTTCGCAATACATCCATTTATAGTGCAAGTCCTCTCGAAACGACTTTGTCCGTTTCCAAACTCTCTGATAAACTCAAATTCCAAGAATTTTAATGGGAGACTTGAAATCGAAATTTTTCGGAACGTGAGTTTCTGCTTGCAATCGAGTTTTATGCGGGCGCTGTAATTAAAGTTCTTTCGCAACTGCACTTTCTCAATGCTGAACCGGTTGTGGCTGTGTTACACTTGATCCCGTGTCAGTAAAAATCAAAGCTTTTGGTGGATTTGAGAGGTTGGTGACATTCTTTAATTACAAATCCAGATATCGGTGATTAAGAATAAAACTTGTTTGCAAAAAATTGACACCTAGAACTATATTTTCAGCTCTGCAACATCAGTTTTGAATTTCTTACCATCCATTAAACTCACCGCATTTTTAACAGTTTGACTCTTTTTTCTCAGAACTGGAAACACTTTCTAACATTAGACATGACGCGACAACTCTTTTATTGGCGACTGCTACTGTGAATTCTTGTGCCTAAGTCGCGGAGTCTGCAGCTTATTATTTTCAATCATTTATGGTTATTAAAGTCTACAGAAAAAGGGCTTGGTTTACGTACCTTCTTTCTCATCATTTACCAACAACGGTAAATGCCTCAATACAAAATTAAAATGGTGCTTACTGATTTCGATTACCAAGACAGTGCACTCAGATGCCAATATAAACCAATTCCGTTCTTTCACTTCAAAATGATTCATTGGATGTCGCGTTGACGTGACGTGATGAGACGAGGCGCGCTTCTATCTGCTTCTCCGTAAAAATGGACAGAAACTGGTCACTCTGTGGATGGACAAAACATGTGGCGAGCGGCCGTTATGACATCAGTGGGACGCAACATGCATGGTGCACTTACCATTAGCTCCCATCTCTCATGTCTGTAGCTATAGTTTGGTAATGTTTTTACCACATTATATAACTTCAGAATGGACCACTAGACAAGGTACGAATTTCAGCATTCTGATACATGTTTCTTAACCAAAATTTTACGCAGAACATGATGCGCACAACAAAAATTACCAAAATCAACTCCTTACAAAGATATTTAATGATTCTTGAAGCGTGAATTCAAACTACCCGCTCATTAAAACTCAATGCTCTACGTAATTCACATCCCGCACTAAACATTATCATGACAGTCTCTGCGATATAAAAATCTGGCAACCTCAATCTTGAACGCTTTGGCTCAGCTATAGCAAATTGCTGATATTTTGAGCAACACATGGTGGGAAATGAACATTGCTCGATTGAGAAGCTTGCTGAAACCGTTGTAGTGCGCGATTTGACTCACGTAGAGCTTTGAGTTTCTTGTGAGCGGGCAGTTCAAATTCCTCGTAACCAATGTGAAATAAAAACGTTGATACCTTCATTAGGAGTTAGTCTCAGTAATTTCCGTTGTGCAAATCGTGTTCTACGTAAAATTTTGGTCAAGAAACATGTATTAGATTGCTTAAATTCGTACCTTGTCCAGTGGTCCATTATGAAATAATGAGGAACGGGCTCAGAAGCGGATCTAGCAATTTGGCAACACGAGATTTCTTCCATTTAAACCTATGCTAAATAATCGATTCTTGTCAGAGCACCTGGCCCCTCCAAGGATCGATACATTTGCATAGGTTTAAACGGAGAAAAGACAATGTTGCCAGTTTGCTGGACCCGCCAATGAGCGGGCTTAAAATACTCTGGACGTAAAAATTGTGGAATGAAAGAAGTTATTTCCTAAATTTTGCGCATGATATGATTAAAAGATTAAAATTCTTGCAGAGGAAAGATTTTGCTCAAACAGAAATTCACCTACCATGTAGAAAATACATGCATAGTACATCCAGAGTTTAGTCAACGCAAGTTATTGAGTGTAAAAGGAAATTAGTGAGCTCAATATAAATTTCTGTTTAAATGAGGTAATCCGCTCATGAAGTCAACAATTTTTTTGTCAGTATGACCTAATATTTCTGACTTGATTGAAAATTGTATCGATTGCGAATTTTTGTCTGCTTTTTTTTATTCGGTCTTTTTATTGTTTCCCTCCGATGCTTCTCAACTTTAAACGTGAAATAACTGAAAATGCGTGTACTTTACCCTCTTTATCTGAATACGAATTTAAAGAAACCTGAAAATTTGAAACCGCAACTTACATTTACCTCTCGATTTGATCCTTCATTGTTTTGTTAATCAAAACCGTCAATAAGCTGAAATTATTAATTCTCTCTTGTGCAAAAAATAAGCGGGAACTGTGTTTTGTTCTTCATATGATGATCTTTCAATCGTTTCTGGAATGTGTCGGCCTTGTCCTGGAAAAAAGAAATAATACTAAATCAATAGAGTGCCTAAAAGTGATATTCAAGGTACAATAGAATAAAACAATTTTACCTTCCAAAAAATGATTTTATGATCTAAGGAAAAACGCCATTAATTCTATTTTGACGTTAAATTAACTCTTAGAAACCAGTAAATTAACTATCGTAGAAAATAATAAATAGAGCTACTGCATATCCTCCATTAATTTTAGACAAAATTAACTACATCGCCACGTGTATTAAGGTTTACATCTTCCAACAAATGATTTTACGAGACGACCTTCCGAGGTCGACCCATAAGCCAACGCATACTCTGAAAAGACAATAAATATACCGAGCTGTATTATCATTAGAGTAAGACTTGGTCAGACTGCTTGGGTCAAAATATATTCAGTGATGAGGTTTAACTTCATTTGAATCCTCAGCGTTAGTCATCAAAGTTCCGATTTTAAAACAAATATGATGCTTATGTTTTCTTCTCCCGTGTGTGTTTTAGGAAATGGGCACATACCACAGATACGCCTCCTATTTTTCGCTACTATTCGTATACTTGAGTATGGTATGGTATCACTCTCGATTGAAGGAACTTTAAAAGGCCGGGAACGCGCAACTCGCGCCGAGGCCTCAGCAGCGATGAATGCCAAATCGATGATGAAACATACTTATCAATGGCCAAAATGTGAAACCACGTACCTCAATTATGGTGTTTCAAAATTTCCGCTCCGATTCTTTTTTTTAAAGAGGAAAAAGAAAATAGTATGACTCGAAATTTATACAGAATACTCTACGAACACAGAGAGGAAAAATTCAAGAAATTTTCAGGATAGAACGTTGACTAGTTTTCCAAAGAAAAAATGAAGTATAGCAGGAAGCCTTGCAATATCGGAAACAGAGATGTATGGTTTCGCACTTAGGCTATCGATATCTTGGTTTGCAATGTTGCAAATTTGCCGTCACATTTTAATTAATGGAAAAAATCAATTATTTGTAATTCGTGAAATCTCGCATAATGATAATGGTATTTACTAATCATGGGTTATGTTTTTATTTTAATCATTTTAATAAACCTCAACGCATGATTCAAACATTTTTGAGATGAATTGTTAAACTTTAAATATACATTTCTGTACTTTGCTCTAATAGTTCGAGATTTCAACTGACAACGAAAAACGACAGAGACTGAAGAATTACATGGCTTTTTGAGAGCACGGTTTTGTAGTGATTTTTTTTCACTTATGAACTGCCGTCTTACAAAGTGCATCGTTATACTGGGGAGACAATCTACCTCTAAGAACAATTCAAATTTTGCGGTGTAGACTAAATTTCCCTCGAGTCTCAAACGCGTTTTCCCGGAAGTTCAGGTCGCTCAACGGAACAGACAGTCTCACTCTTCAGCGCATCATCCGACTGGTTCATATTTCGCCTAATCATCGAGTTCATCGACAAGACTCGGAGTTTTTCTTGAATAATTCACGGTAGAAGTTTATGCGGCTGCGTAATCAAAACTCCTTGTTTTGACCCGTGGTAACGTGCCTTGCGATATATCGATTGATCTGCCATTTAAACCTACGGGAAAGGATCGATACACGGGGTGTTCGCAAAAACGCCTTACTAATCGATTGTTTACCACGGGTTCGAATAGAAAGATATCGATTATCGGTCATTCACGCCTCTCCGCTGGCTTTGATTCATCCTCCGTCCAGTTTTTTCTGTTTATTAAAAGGAGTCAAATATGTCGAATCAACGATTTATCCTTTCATCCTGTCCGCACTTTGAAACCGCAAGATATTACCGCGGATTCCAAAACTATCAGAAAATAACTTCAGAAACCCACATTTTCAATGAAATGGATAAGTTTCGTGTAAAATTTAAACGTACATATGGAAAATTATTTTTGCTTGAGAAGAGTTGATGCCATATATCTGCGTGACAGGCATTATTGAGAGGGTTTTTCCCCAGCTAACGTGGTGATTTATAATATTTTCACTTTCAGAATGAGTGAAACGCTCAATGCATGAGATTGATAGACAGGTGAAAAAGAGTAAAAGTGGAGATGGTGAAATTTTATGATTCAGGTGTTTAGTTTTTGGTCCAATAAAGTGAGTATACATTACCATGGTTTTAAAACGTTCTACATTTTTTGAGCATATTCACAGGAATTTATCGATTATTTCTGGGGACATATGATTCTGTTAATTTTTTGTCCCAGACCTATTTTTAGGTAGGCCGAGATTTTTGTTCGCTTTCCGCGTTCTTTAATTATGTATGTTCCCTCAGTCTAGGTAGGACAATCACAAATGTAAATTGAAAACATATGACGCTGTAATTTACAATACATACTCTGGGTTCGAATTTATTAGATATTAATTGACTTGAAGAGTCCACGAGCCGAAAGAAGGAAATAGATATGAGCTGAAATGTGGACTTAAAAAATCCTATCCTTTGTTTCACCTTACTTTTTTACGGTTTTCGGGGCCAGATAGTTTTCGTTCCAATTTATTTCGGTGTCAATTTCGACACTAATCACGCTTGACATTGTTCACCGTAGCTATTAACTAGGGAGGTGTAAGTTTACTGATCGACGCGTTCTTTACCACGCCACGGCTGGTACCTGCCACTCCTGCAGAAATTTGATCAGTTATTCAGATGCTCAGTTATTTAAGTATCTGACGGCACGATTGCCGCTTTTATAGGGATTTTTAAAAGGCTTACAATTATTTTGAGTAGTTTCTTGAGCATGCATATTATAATTTTCCTGATTAACTTTTCACAAGAAAAAGATAAGACGACTGGAATCAATGTGAAAGTGCGACTCAATGTAGTAAGCATTCTTTGTTAAAGACAAAACATTCAAGATTTCGCATTAATTTCCCACAATGTAAAAATTAACTCTTTTCTAATCATATGTCTGTGGTGGGATTTTCATTTGCCTACCTTAAAAATAAAATATGTGTGTTGCTATTTAGCCAACACTTTACTACTCTCGCGCAAAATCGATTATTAGGCGACTTTCTCGTGGAAAAATTATCGGTCATAAAAATCTTTCATTTTAACGAAGAGACACTATTAGCCGATGAACAGAGCTCATAAGGGTGGGCGGAGAAAAGTTCTCAAAATTTGAGAGTTGGAGGTTTAAGGATATCTGTTCATGCTATATACGTAAGATACTTTTATTCAACTGCTAGGGACTTCAACGAGGGGACAGGAATGAAGAATGCTCCAAAAACACACTGGTATAGTTATTTATAAAGGGGTCCTATTTTTTTATCATTCCAATTCAACCATAAGCCAATCAATAATTTTAATTTGATCTAACTACGAAGAACGAAATGGGCAATTTTAACACCATAATGACAAAAAATTAGTAATGAAGGAAGAAATCCAAGTGACAAACCTAACATGCAGTATACTAACAAAATTGCTCGCCAACAGCTTGTTGACAGCCGCACATAAAGATACCATGTAAGGAGTCATATCGACAGTGAAACCCATAAACCACGTATCTCGTTTTTGGTACTTTAAAACTTCCCACTTTATTTTACTAAAGGCGAAAAAATCAACATTCCTTGAAATTTTCACAGAATGTTCGTCACACATCGAGAAAAAATCATGGTAGTTTCTTAGAATTGTTGTTGAGTGGTTTTACATTTAAAAAATAAAATATGACAGTAAGTCTGCGGAGATACGTGTATTAGGAATTTCACCGTCGATATTTTAATCTATTGCTGTTTTCTTTAAAAAAAGTTTCATATACTCATGTATTCTATGACATTTTTAAAGAAGAGAAAAATGATTTTTAAGTAAACTGAAGAAAATGTTTCTTATCTGAATTCCACGATAGCAGGAAAAAAAGAGACTCAAAATGTAATTTTACCGATATGTGTCGATGGTGACTGTTAACCTCTTGTAGTTCTCCTTCATATTTACCCTGAATTCACTTTTTTTTAAAAAAAAACGGTCGAATTGTACCTGAATGACGCGGAAAAAACCTGCAAGGGAGCAAAGCGAGAGGCCTGAATTCGAAAGGATGAGTTCTCGCCGAACCATTTCACTTACTGATCAACTGCAGAGAATAAGATTTCTCTGATTACTGCTGATGATAAGTCACGCCATTTGTCATCCACCTCCTTTAATGCCGTGCTAAGGGAAAACGCCGTATGAGCATTTAGGCGTCGCCAAATTGATAAATCACGAATTTTCGGGAATAAGTATTTATCCACATTTTTCCTCCAATTTTTCAGAGACTTGCAGTCGTAATTTGGACGTATTTATGCTAAAAGGAACTATGTTGCACGCAAACCCCATGCACATAGTTCCTCTTAGCATAAATATGTCCATTTGATCTAAATAGTCTGGAAATTTCAAAGGAAAATATTCATACATTTTGACCAGAGGCGGATTCAGGAATTTGGCAACACCGAATCTCCTTCATTGAAGCCCGTGCAAATAATCGATTCTTGTCAGAGCACTTGGCCCCTACAAGAATCGATACATTTCTATAGATTTAAATGAGGAAAAAACGATGTTGCCAATTTGCTGGCTCCGCTAGGTAATGTAAATTTCTTCAAAAATAAATATTTTTGGAGAGGAAATTTGGCATCATCAGAATGCTCATACGGCGTTTTTCCTTAACACAGCAGTTTAATCGTTCTGCTATTATCAATTTGCCGTTATATACTATTGCCGGCGGTATAAACAACCTACATAACGCTTTTTTTAAACAGCTTGCAATATTATTTATGATGAAGATTATGACTAAACATTTTGACCCGATTCTCTTGAGAGGATTAGAAAGTGTCTAGCATCGAAAACTGTAAATCGATGTTTCTGATGTAGATTTTCGGTTCCTGCCTAACTTTATATCATAAATATTTCTATCCTACTGTTTCTATTAAGTTTTCACCACAAAATAAAGTGGCGTTATTGTGCCGTACCCATCCCATATCTTCGATATGAGGACACTGATATATCGGTTGGACGTAAAATTGTATACCCTTACTTTGGCGGTTTCAATTGTCAGAAAAGAAATCCTTAATCGACAAATGAACTCAGATGGAATGGAATGCAGCTTAAAGGAGTCATTCCACCTGAACCGTTTAAGTCGTGTAAGTTTTACATCTTATTTTAAATAAAAAAAATCATGTGAACTCATATTCAAAAATAAGCAGCGTTTTTATTGCTCTGAAAAAGTTTTCGGTAAGACACTCAAGGAAGTCCTCTAGCAGATTAGTGATTTATTAAAAATGGAAACATAAAGATTTGGTTGAGGCTGATGTGGCAGTTACGTCTACTGAATTTGGCCTATTGAGATTAATAAGCATTCCGTGTGTAAGTCACGCAAAAGCAAACATAGTGGCTGACATTTCGAACGGTATAGAGTAGATATTCATTCATCATCATAGCGATTAAAAGGTATGTAAACTTTGACAGTTTATCTTGGGCATTTGGTTTGCCTGGGCCTGTTTAGCGGAAGCAGGATGGATGCAAAACAGTCCAATGTTCACTTTGATTGACAGATAAAAAGAGAGTCAATCTACCTATTTTCGCGGTGCGGATATAAATCAAACGGCACAGTAGCACATTTTCTAACTCTGATTGCTTCCATTTCATACTCTGAGAAAAAAAAGTACGGTCATAATAACCGCAGGACTGTATTTCTAAATTGGCCGTACCATTCGGTTCATGTAATCGTACTTTTCAGTTCATATGACCATGCTCCGATTGATGTAACTGAGTTTTCGAACTATATTGCACTAAACGAAGAGTTTGGTAGCATAACCGAAGGAATGGTTATCAGAACCGAGACAACCAATGGCGATTCTTGAAAGTTGGCAATACTGCTTTCCTTTATTTAAATGTAAGTAAAACCATAGATTCTTGGCGAGGCAGCTTGCCTCGCACCTAAAATCGATATTTTCAATGGATTTAAATGGAGGGAAAACAGTGTTGTCAACTTGGAAAAATCGTCATTAGAGACAAGAATTGCCAGAACCAGAGGTACGGTCACATGAGCAGTACAATATATACGCCTGATACGGACCATCATGCTACGGTTCACATGGTCGATCCTCTTTTCCCAGTAAGCGATTCTAGCTGCTCACTTGATCTACATGAAAGAGGAGCATATTTGCGGTGAATGACTGCATGAACGCGAATCTTCGGTTGTGACATTGCACATTTCCTGTCATTCTTCATTTTTGAGAGGGGAAGATATACCTAACGTCATTTCTGGAAAAATTCTCGGGTTTTTCTTCGCTGTGTGAAGAATAATGTAAGAAAATTTCAAGCAATAGCGCTGCTTTGTTCTCCTATATCGAAAAAAAGTGCGGACGGAGATTTTACAACACCATAGACGAGAAAATCGTTACTGTAATGCCACTATCAATATACGTTTTTTCGAGAAATATGAATTTTCCTCCCAATTGAGACATTGGAAAAGAGAAAATTTTGCGTCATCCCTAAAATGTTAAAAAATTAACTTTTTAATTTTTTTTGTGTTCATATACCGCGCCTCTTTTTCATCATCCATCATACAGTATTGTCAACTAGACAGAATCGTACAACGCTATATCAATGTCAACAAAAAAGCAAGGAGAAAAACAATTTAACATTCTCGGCAAAATTATATTCAAGCTTTATCGGAAAATTTTAATTTTTGGTCAGCAGGAGATGATGGTATCTAACCAGCTCGCCCAGCGTCTACACTTTCTGAAGGAGTATTATTATAACCGAACACAACTGAACTAAAGTCGATGAAGTCCACGGTATGTTTTTCATTGTTAGTAGGTTGGTTTTTATTTAAAAGGACAATATGTGAAACGAAAGATGGAGGCAGGATTGTACTCGTATAGCATGTAAAAAACGCTCAAGAACATTTCCTTCTGTCGTGATAATTTTTCGGCATGGAATCAATGGAAGTTAATTTCCTCTTCATGTCATTCGAGAGGAGAAATGCCACGATAAGCTGAAATTACTGCTTTTGCACCAGTCCACACGTCGAACACTTTGAAGATAAGGATGACACAATAATTGATTTAAAAAAAATTGAAATATTTGTGACCTATACATTATACAACATTTCTAATGATCGGCAAATATTCTGATCTAATATTAGTCTGATATTCTTTGAATGATAAGAGTAAATGATTACAGAGGTGTGCAGAAGTAATTTTAAGCTCAAAATATAATTGCGAATAAAATTGGTGGTTGCCCATATGTGTTACGCCGTTGGCAAAGTTGCTCAGTTCGCGGATTGAGCGAATTTTTTGCCCCTTCCGCGGACTGGCCGATTTGTTTGCCCAGTCCAAAAACTTGGCGACCAGCTCGTGGACCAGTCGCCTTAAAGTCTGAAAACCACGCCGAGCATTAATTTTAGCTGCAATCCATACGATGACCGACAATTGTCCCCCACTGGCCGATTTCTAACGAATACAAATATTTCTTGAGATTTTTGATGAGTATTACAAGTATTGAAATAAAAACCAATACAATTAATACAAATCTACAGGTTGGTAAATTAAGTTTACGATTCATTTTTTTAAATGTATCTAAGGAGTTTTTAATATAAATGTACGAGGTTCTTCTTACAAATCCAGTATCCGAGTACACTAAAGCAGTCAATTGAAATTCGTTTAATCGAGGGAGAGATGAATAATAATATCATAAAAAAGATAATTCTCGGTGAAAATATCTATCAAATTTATTCATAAATTACTTCAAAATTTGGAAATCAGCAAATCCATGAAAGCCTCTAATTTGTTGACCAAATAGAGGGCAGCGCTTTTTTTGTAGTAAAAGGATTGAGTTGATAGTGATATCTCTACATGGGTACTCTGTTATTCAGGTGCCATTACCGGCAACTCCTGTGCATTTTGAAGAGGCAAGAACAGCTAAAGTGCCTTCAATTTTGAACATGCAACACGCACATCCTTGGAACACGAATAGTTGCATCAACACGCTACAGTCAACTCAGTTAATTCTTTGTAAAGCGGAAACGCCTCTAATTTTTGAGTATGCAACACGCACATTCCAGATACTAAAATATAAGCGACGTTATTTACACAACATTATTTACACGACCTATGTAAATTGTCTTAACTTCAAAACTTCTTTTAAACTTCAAAATCCCGCGAATAATTCGTCAGAAATCGGTCAGTGAAGGAAATTCGTCGATTAGCTAATGGATTGCATTTAAAATCAACGACGGCCTATAAGTGTAATTTTCAGACTTTTGACCGGCCAGTCCAGTCCGTGAACCGGTTGCCCACTTCATAGAATGGGCAAGAGCACCGGCAAATTCGCCGACTGGACAACGGGGGTGATCTATCCACGGGCGGGACAAATAAGCTGCTCGGTTTGCGACTGAGCAATAATGCCAACAGGGTGTAACATATCGACGGTGAAAGTACCAGACCACGTACCTAGGTTTGCGACGTTGTAGACTTCCTGTCATACTTCACTTCTTAAATGAAAAACCACACTGAGAAAAAGCTATGGTTTATAAACCTATTAGTGGTAAATATGGAACACCTATAATAGTCGTAAATAAACTAATGATTCTCGGTCTGTGAACCATACTAAGGTCTCTGTACCTAATTAAGGTACAGAGACCATAACTAAGGTATATGTGCTATTATTATATGTAGAGGTACTACTATTAGTGGTGTTCCATATTTACCTCTAATAGGTTTATAAGCCATAGTTTTTTCTCAGTGCATTCAACGTCAGTTCTTGAAAACTTCCATGATTTTTCCTCTTCGTGCAGAGAAAACTCTGTGAAAATTTCAAGGGATGATATGGATCTGGTCTTCTTCAAAAAAATAAAATATGAGCGGAGATTTTCAAACACCGCAAAAGAGATACGTGGTTTGGTAGTTTCACCTTCGATATGGATTAAACATTAAGTATACGAAACCCCTTCAATTACCAGGGATACAAAACTTCCATCATAGTATTTTTTTATCCAACGCTGAAGTCGCTGAACAGACAGAGATAGCCTCATACATAGACAATAAACTTAGACATTGCATTGGAGCATTGTTTTTTTATATTCTCTTCACATGGTGCCTTTCAGAGACTAATCAAATTATTTATGTGAGAGCATCATATTCAACGTCAGAGAGAATAAAAAAACTCTTAAAAAATTACACTTAAGCTCTAGTGATTTTCAAAAATGGACATTACAAATAAATAATAGCTGAAAAAAACTGACAAAATGGAATAATTTTAATTTTTACTGAGACGAGTTTAAACTTAGTATAAATATTTTCTGAAAAATTATAAAAACCAAAATACCCATACATTTTTCAAATACAAAGGCTTTAATTGAAACGATAGACAACTTTATAATACAAACTAATGTTAACAAAATTAGGTATCAAGAAGCATGAGCTGAACCAGTCGCGCATTTTCTTACATCGAAAATTTTAAGTCAAAATTAAATATTTTGCACGTGAAAATAAGCGGGAGTCCCGAGGCCTGTCCGGGAAAATTTTGGAGAGTTGAGTGGTCTCAGGAGTAATTCTGATCTGTTCTTGTCGGCAAAATGATCGAATTACAATATCAGGGGTAAAATATGTGTAATGCGCGTACTCACTAAAATAACTCTCATTCCTTGGTAGGGTCAATTGTATTACTGGTAGGGAACAGTCCCCTCGTCCTCCTCCTAGTTCTGCCCATGCTACTTAATAAGATAATCGTACTTGCAATGAATTGACAGCGATTAAATTGATAAAATACAAAGGACATCATTTATTTACAATCCCCCCGGTAAAAATTGGCAGTAGAATCTGTGTTCCAAAATACCATAGACCTACAGCCGGCTGTAAGATTTCCAATAGCTTCTATAGCCCGCTACACAATTTTTTATAGCCTTTTATAGCCGATGGCGATTAAGCAACAGCCAGACGATAAAGTGTAGGTATGCTAAACGTTACTAATTACGGATGCTAGGACTTAGTGAGTTTTTGGAATACTGCTCTCTTTTTGGGCCGTAGTATCTTGATTTATTTTGCGAGGAAAGCTCCTTACTTTTGATGGATGCCTGCCATTACTAATATATTAGAGCGCCTTCAGTTTCGTATGATACTGTGCAATACCTTTGGTGTGAAATAGTTGCTTCAAGCGCCGTGGCACGCTGCGGTGCGGCAGGCGGGCAGCCAGCGCGAAACGCGAAACGCGCATTGGCGCCTACAAACCTAACAGGGATACTTCACGCGTTGCGCAATGCGTGAAGTATCCCTGTTAGGTTTGTAGGCGCCAGTGCGTTGCCGCTTCGCTTTGTGTTAGGCTCTAATTATATTTAATCTGGCGGAGTCAGCGTTATTCAACTCATGATTATGAAGTGTTTGCACATCCTGTATGGATTATTCTCATTTAAAATTGATGAAAAAAAATATGTATTAAAGGAAAATATAATGTGTGTTTTGTAAATATTAAGGTGGCTCCGTATCAAACTTAATGATTTCCAAAGCACACGAATTTCTACACAATTTCTTATAGCCTTTTATAATTGATGGCGAAAAAGCAACAGCCAGGCGATAAAGTGTAAAGCCCGGCGATAGGAACTATAGCCCGGCTGCATAATTTTTTATCGCTTTGTATAGCCCGGCCGTATGATTTTCTCCGCATTCTACAGTCACCTACATGATTTCCTGGAGCCTTCTTTAGCCGGCTATAAGAATTCCTATGGTATTTTGAAACGCAGCTCTTATCGCCAATTTTTATCAGGGCTAACTCATTATATACACAAATGCCTCGTTAAAATCTTGTTCAAGAGTTTGTTTCTGAATTTCCCGTTTTGTGATTCCTTATTCTGGGTAGATTTTCAAAAAGAAAACTTGCGACGTTTTTACCAGCACAGACCTCGTCTAGTGCTTCATTGCAAAACATTAAACTAATTAGAATTTGGTTTCAATTTTGAAGATCTTCATTCATCTAGATGGATCAATACTGTCAGCGAAATTGAATTTTTTCATGTTTATCAGACGCTTCTTGAACCCAAAGAAATTTGATCAAATCGTTCCACACTCGAGTGTTAGTTTCTCTCACGTTTTATTTTCCAGGGCGAGGCTTTTCTTCCCAGTTTGAGTAAAGAAAGGTCAAAAATTATCTGATCCAGAGACGAGTACACTATTTTTGACTTCGAATTGGCCGTATTTCTGCGAAACGGAACTATGTGCATTATGACGAGAGCCCTGTTGTGCATATATTCTTATGGGTCTCAGAGCTCCATGTCTTAATGCACATAGTTCCGTTTCGCAGAAATACGTTCAATTGTAATTTGGGCTATTCAAACCGACGAGAAAAACGAAAGTGAGTGCGATCGAATAAAATTCAAGCGGGGAATTGGCGAGAGGAGCAACGCTTTCCCGCGTGCCAGAGGTTGTGGCAGATATTCGCGACGGGCGCGCGAGGGCGAGGGGGGCTGGGGGCAGGGGGCCCAGGTGGGAAGGGGAGTCACGGGGGGATCGCGGGGTGTCTGGGCGATGGAGTTCCGTCCTGAGTCGATGCGAGTTCAGAGCTCACCGGGCTCACTGGATAGCTGGACGGCGATTCGGGGAGAATCATGGTTGCTAAGTTTCCTTCGCACAGTTTCGTTCACGCTTTCCATTAGAATCGCCCATCCAAAATTGGAAAGTCCTCCTGGAAAAGGGCCCACAGCAAAAAATTGCGGTGGGAAAATTGCATTTGAGCGGCTTGGAGGACAAGGCGCTCAGGTGTAGTTTTTGCTGTTTCGAGAAATACACGTTTGAAGTTTCTAAATTACATGGAGCCTTATGGCAGAAAGAAAGCTCAAACTGACTTTTTGATGCTTAAAAATTGTAATCTGGGAGCGAACTTTTAACAGAATATGCACGAAGACTATTTTATTTGAAGTCATTACTGTCTCATTTTTTTCAAAAACTGCTTTTATGCGCCTTGTCCTCCAAACCCCTCATTTGAAGTTTTCAAAATTACTGTCTGACCACTGACGATGTCGTACATTGGAGCTTGGACTCCAAATTCCGACGTGAGTCACCGTCAGTGGCCAGAATGTAATAAAGGAACCTTCGAATGCATTTTTCCTTATCGAAATTTTTTGACGAAGGCCTCTTTTCCGGAAAGCTCCTCAATTTTTAATTTTTTACGAATTTGATCGGAGCTTTCGTGCACAATTTATCTCACCCACCCTTTGAAAAGTCTTGAAAAATACGTGGGTGACAATGATGAAGTCGGATGGATCATGACTAGCTCTGCTTGACGTCCACGTCGCGTCGCGTTGTGCAGTATGCGGAAAAGGGGTCAAATAGTCATATACGTCGGAATTTAAATAATACTGAGTCGCGAAATTTTTTGCATGTGCGCGCCATTCATTGCTTACCGATGAGGAACTTATGCGGGGAGAGAGAGGGTCCCTATGGTTGCTGCATGAATGTCTTAAATGAAGAGTTGGAGGAGGGAGTGAAAAAATCAGAAAATGTCTTTCGTAACGGGCCTGTTGCATGCAAGAGATACAGCCGCGCGAATAGACTTTTTAGAGGTTAAATGACACGAAAATTACGATGGTCACATTAAAAAAGTCTGAAATACACTCCTTAATGCGCAATTTGCGTTGTTAAGAACGCGTTTTTTCAAATTTCCCGGGTCTGGGGGCAGTTTTCTAATCACCGGAAACGAGCAAACGGCGGGCTCAGTGATTTCCGGAAGATGCCGAGTCGTTGTTGTTGTTGTTGTTATTTTTTCCTTCAGTTTGTTTACAAGCCCAACGTGATCTCCTACAGTGGTCCATATACGCTTTATGCGGTAACCAAATCGATCAACTTTTAAATATCCAACGCAATCCTTCTACATTTCATTTCACGATGTCACGAGCTCCGATTTTTAGGTTATGTTGTCAGTTTTAGTTGACCGGAAATAGCCGCGAGTTGCTGTTAATTGTTTCCGTTAGAAAACTGCCCCCAGACGCGGGAAATTTGAAAAAACGCGTTCCTAACAACACAAATTGCGCAGTAAGGAGTGTATTTCAGACTTTTTTAATGTGACCATCGTAATTTTCGTGTCATTTAACCTCCAAAAAGTCTATTCGCACGGCTGTATCTCTTGCATGCAACAGGCCCATTCATGGATCCATACTCATCATTCGTCCATCATCATTTTCTGTGGAAGAGGAGTGGATATTTGATGGGAAAGGCTCTCTTGTAGGAGGCAAGTCAGTCTTGTGACATTTTGAAGCATGAATATAGACTTTTCGGCGATTTTTTTTCTGGAGAGGGGGGGTGTACCTGGGTCAATTCAAGGCATTCTTGAAACTCCCTTGTTTTTGCAAATTTTATTTACAGAGAAGGCTCATTGACCCATGCACAAACCCTGTCTTCGATGTATACTTAACGCAAAAAACCCGATTTGTACAGAGAGGAAATTGCGTGCATAAATCAAAACCTGCTGAAAATAAAGTTTGAATGGTCCCACACTTCACATAGTGTGACCATTGTCAATGGGTGTACCGTTGCTTGTATAACCTCGACTGATATTTGATAATCCAAGTCAACAATTTAGCACGGACAGATGATAGAGGGGAAATTCGGGGGAGAAATGGTGTCAGGCCCGGTGATATTAAGCTTTACTTTGAATTGTTTCGCTAAGGTACAATCAATGAGGCACGAGATTCCGACATCATTCACATTGTTCTTATTGACAGATTGCGCTCGCATATTGACACAATAGGGACTGATAAGAAGTATCAAGAGAAAGAAATAGAGCAAACTTATAATCGACAGTTTTTTTTAGTTAACAGTTGATGTTCCGTACAAACCCAAGAACTAATAGTGGTCATGTCCAATAATAATGGTATTTTTACCTCCTCGTTGGTCATTATACCACTACGTCAGTAAAGTTATTACTCAATGGTCAAAATATCACTATTATTGGTTAAAATCACGCTTATTAAGAGCTCAACCTTATAAAATACCACTAATGTAGTAATTTTGACCAAATTTTCTTCTCAGTACACATAGGGGTAAAGTGAGAGCGTGAAAGATGGAGGTTATTTTTGTTTGGAACCGAAAGTGACTTGGTCGCAGAAAGAATAATGTCATGATGTAACGGTTGTACGAGCCCATTTGTGTCTGCGGGCTGATTGTCGAAATTGATAGACAATGCTATAGACAAAGAAGAAATAGGCAGTAGATGTCTTAGTGAAGTGATCCTTTTTGGTTAAAATTGGATGATTCTTATGGACCAAGGGGGTTAATGATGGACTTACAATAAGGTCTCTCGTAGGTTGCCGTCACTTAGTCTATTACCTACCCCCTACGTCCATTGCACAACCAACCGCTTTCTGCGACAGGAACACTTCATACATCCCTTTTGTCTTCATTGTCTGTAACTCTGTGGGCTCCAACAATCTGCGGACTGATTGTTGAAATTGATAGACAAAGAAGGCGAAAAGGATATGGAGGGATCCTATTGGTGGAAGCGGGTGGTTGCAATGGAGGACGTAGGTAATAGACAAACTAGCCTAACAACCCACGAGAAACCAGATAGTAGGCCCATCATTTACCGTCTTAGTCTATAAGAACCACCCATTTCAATCAATAATATCGCTCCATGCTCCCATTGCCTACTTTGCCGATAGATTTGTCTATCAATTTCAACAATCGGCCCGCTGGATCCCTTTATCTTCGAATACGTCAGCTCGAATCAATTTTCGATTCTGGGAGGCGCGGGCCTCCTACCGGGTACTCGCGCCGCGAGAATCACTTTCCAGAATAACTTATTTCCGTTACGAAAGAGTGATCGGCAGAATCGGCCGGACTGGGCCTGCGCGTGGAAAAGCTCGCGAAAAGAGGCACGGCAACAGTGAAGGTGGTTGAACCCGTCTGCGTTTGGCGGCCGCGACCGACGGCGGCGACGCGTCGCGTGGCGGCGAAAAATGTTGTTACGCGTCGCGTGGTCCTGCCGCCCGCCCTGGCCGCCCCGGCCCCGGCCGCTCCAAGTGGCTCGTCCGTTTCGCGGCTGGCCGTCCGGCCGTTCCAGGTCACGCGGTGATCCGCCGAGGAGCTCATCTGTTTTGTTTACGGGTTATCGACACTCCTCAAATTAACGCGCCCCTCTGCCCAACTTTGGAGGTCCTAGTCTTCCGCGATACCGAAAAAGCGCGGTTCCATCTGAAGGATGCGAGCTTTCGAGAGGAGAAGCTACCGGGAGCTTGTGAGAGGAAAAGCTACCGGGAGCTTGTGAGAAGAAAAGCTACCGGGAGCTTGCGAAAGTTGGACATGTATAGCTTAACGGAACTAGCGGGTTGGAGATTGATAGGCAAAGCGATGGACAAAGAAGACATAGGGAGTATGGAGCTATCCTATTGGTCGAAATGGGTGGTTACTCTAGACTGAGGGAGAGAATGATGGACAAACCATAGGATCCTTCATGGGTTGTCGTGAGTTAGTCTATTACATACCTCCTTTGTCCATTGCAACCACCCACTTTCACCGACAGGATCCCTCCATATCCCATTTGCCTTCTTTGTGTATGGCTTTGCCTACCAATTTCAAGAATCAGCCTGTTGAGACAGGTCGAAAAGAAGGGGTGTGCTAGTTAGTTCTCGGGCCGTAAGAATGAGTGGGGAGTATGAAGCGTCAATGACGTCAGCGGCGACGCGGCAACGAGGAAGCCCACGAATGAGCCTCCTTAACTCATGAGCCCTGTCCATAACGCTCCTGTTACATACCCATGGCTCATGAATAAGCATGCAGTTGGCGCCTAGTTCCGGGTCACAAGAAATACCACCTGTACCGGACAAGATTTCTGATGGTCCCGGAAAAACGTCTGACAAACCCTGCTTATACTTCCACTTTCGGTAACTTTATTTTACACATAAGAGCTCCCCGTATCTTAATCAGATTAAGCCTTTTCAGAGAGAAATCACTGAGAATTTCAATCATTGCTCGCAATGATATCCAGTTTTCACATAGAATTAAAACAAAATACTACAGGATTAAAGATGTACATTAATTCGTGAATACAATAAAAATATAGTATCCGATTCAATGGGAAAACCCATTCCTTTCAAACATTCAATTACCAGGTTTTTGAATGTAACAAAAATGTTCAAGTGCTATCTGAATATTTGAAATCGTTGGAGTCAGATTCAGCATCCAAAGATGACGAAGTTGGAGAACGAGTTGATGGAGATCCATCCGAGTGGAGATCCGAGTTGTGTAGAGTGCCCGATGACTGGAAGCGAACCCAGGAAAGTTAGCAAGCTGTACAGTACGCCAAAAAAGATGTAGTACTTTACTATACAACCTACTACCTCACCTGTGAACGCCGATTGAGAGGAGACGGCTTGGGCAGTAGCTGGATGCTGTTCATCTTCCGGATTTTTCCTTGGATCCGGATCTTCGTGGGCGTAGGAGACGGAGAATGCGTTTTGGTTCACTATAGCAACCGGACCCTTGAAAACGAGCTTGTGACACCATTTTACACAAGTTCGGATCTACGGGTTCCGGTGACATAGTACACTATTGCACTTTTTTGGCATTATTCTCCAGAAACAGAATCCTCCTCCATCCGGTGTTGCTGAGTGGTCAAGTCCTGAAAAGCACTACACATTAAGGGATAATTGAGGGATTGGAGGATAAGGCGCCTAAATGCAGTTTTTGCTATTTCGAGAAACACGTGTTTGAAGTTTCGAAATTACGTGGAGCCTTATGGCAGAAAGAAAGTTTAAACTGACTTTTTGATGCTTAAAAATTGGAATTTGGGAGCGAATTTTTCAAAGAGAATGCATTAAAACGAATTTTACTTGAAATCCTTAATATCTGAATATTTTTAAATGCTGAACTTATGCGCCTTGGGCTCCAAGCCCCTCAATTTATCCTAAAGACCCTGTATTCTTAATTCGGGGGAGAAAAAACGTAGTTACTGAGTACATCAAAACGTGGTTACTGAATATATCAAAATATAGTTAATTCAACTGATCAATTTTTGGGGGTACTTATCAGGGCCGGATTTAGGGGGTGGCCACATGGGCCGCGGCCCATGGCGGCATATTTAGGAGGCTGCATATTTTGCAATTTTTTTTTTCATATGTAGACGACTTATATAAAAGAAATCAGATTCAGAAAAAAAAATTACAAACGAGAAAAGTGGCAAAATCTCTCATTTCCTGAGAATATAGTAATTTCTAATTTTGTCGTCTTTCGGTGATACAAAAGGCAGCACCTTTGATTAGTCAGGTTAAGAGAGAAACCAAACAAGCAATTTGGCCTGGAACGGCCCGGCGCAGAGAGCAATGATGACGAGGACCTGAGATAAAATGGAGAAGCCCTAAGCGCGGCGGTCGGCATGTAACACATGTAAGCGCCTACCAGACTGCATGCATACTTCCTGCATTGCGTCAAACACAGTGCGGTCAGCAGTGGTCGGCGCGGCGTGAAACTCATAGCGCCTACAAGACTGCATGAATACTTCACGCATTGCGCCAAACACATTGCAGTCAGCACGGCGCGGCAGCGGAAGTTAAAATTATTAAACCACATTCATATTTGTTGTGGCAAACAATATAGGTTTATCTACGATAGGTAACATAAGTTTAGCGTTAAAAATAAGATATGGTTTCTTTCCAAGATTTTGAAAGTTATTTAGGGCACGATATAAAAAAAATATTAGTGATTCAATTTCTTTTTCTCTTTTCAGACAAAGTATTAAAAAAATTACCTAAAAGAAAATAAAAAAAAATTGCGGACTTGATGGACAGTAAACGTTTCGCGCGTTTTCGGTGATGAGTATGTTATAGTTATCAAAACAAACGCATCTGATACTTGCTATTGGGTATATTAAGCAAAAATTTCAATTCAAAATTTTCCACAATCCAAGTAGTCCGAATACCGTACAAAAAAAGCAGACAATTGGATTGAATGCCGACTGGTGATGTTTAGCTACTTTAAATTTTTACACTTGCAGACGGCAAATTTTGGGGTCAGAGGAGGGCATAGCCCCCCGAAAATTTTCGTCGCAGACGAATATTATCATTGCCGAATATTTTGTGCGCTAACCTACGCCAGCTTGACCGATTAATCATGCATGCGGCAAGATTTATGGTGTCCAATGTGAAGAGGATTTGGTTACAAGAGGTGGTATCTCTTTGAATGGAAAGGATGAGGAAAATGCTAGAAAACCCTCGTCTGGAAACACACGAGTCCCAGGGCATGTCAAGGTTAAAGAAACATTAATAGCCGCTCCGGAAAATATTTTCTCTTTCAAGGATAAACTCTCAAAGTACCTGGTCCAAGCGTGGCTATCTTTCTAAAATAAAATGTAAAATTGACTTAAGGGACTGTTCCTAAATGGATTAAGTTAAGCAGAAAGAGAGCGACTATTTTGCAATGCTGTAATTGTAAAGATTTTTCAGCTTCTATCATCTCCTAAAAAGGCCTGCGTATAATCATACATGTTTAGGCATCTGTATAAAATCAGACAGTATTATTATTTCTAATATTTTTCCAGAAAGGTCAACTAATCTTTTTTAAATGAAAAATAGATACAAAATATTTGAAGAATAAAATTATTATGGAAGTATAAATTGGTTGCGTGATCTTGATTTGCCTTACGGCAAAAATGAGGTTTATAATCTCAGTAAAATACTAGGGGGCTACGCCCCCTGGCCGCTACACGGCCCAACCCCCTGAAGGCGCTCCGCGCCATCAATGGGCCGCTTCGCGACCCTATTTTTACCCTCCTATCAGTGTTAGGTTTATTTTCCCCCTAAAAAATTACGATATGATGTATACTTTACTTGTAGAATGAAATAATTTTTGGTTTTGATGAATAAAGAAAAAAATAATTTTTTGAAGTCAAAAGAAAGCGTTTTAGAATGACTGCTTGATGAAGTATTGCAGTAAAACAACGAACAATGATAATCAGGTAATAATTAAGTATATCAAAAGTCGGGAATCGAACCCACACCGAGTTCAAAGTGGACGTAATCGACGTCTTAAACGACACGGCCACCGCTCCACATGAGAATGCCCGTGCGAATCTTGTATAGATAAGTGTAGAGCTGATGCGCAGGCTACCCATCCACTGCGCAACCTCTTCGACCACTGCGCATCCTCCCGCGCATAGCGGTAGCAGTCCCGGAGCATTCTGTAAATTCACTCACTTTTATAACGTGATTTTAAAAAAACCTGGGTCCTATTTCCAAAATCTAATTAGAGCGGGCTCATCTAGGGCCAATTACCTGTCGATCTACGCAAAAATCATGGAAATCGGCCCGGTAGAACGCTCAAACGAACTATGACAAAAAGTATAAATTTACATTGTTTAAATGGGAGAATTCGCAACTTTACCACGTAATATAAAAAAACCTGGGCCATATTTTGAAAATCTGAAAAGAGTTGGCTTATCTAGAGACAATTGCCCGTCGATAGCCGCAAAAATCATGAAAATCGGCCCGGTAGAACGCTGGAACTAAGCGTCACCAGTTTCGCAAAATTAGGAGGTCTTGGAGCTTATAGTACTAGGGGGCTACGCCCCCTGGCCGCTACGCGGCCCAACCCCCTGAAGGCGCTCCGCGCCATCAATGGGCCGCTTCGCGGCCCTATTTTTACCCTCCTATCAGTGATAGTTTTATTTTTCCCCTAAAAAATAACGATATGAGGCATACTTTAATTTTAAACTTTACTTAAAATGACTTTAAAATTAAAAGGACGCGTTTTGGAATGACTGCTTGATGAAATATTGGAGTAAAACAATGAACACTTTTAGTCAGGTAATAATTAAGACTTCATGAGACGGGGATCGAACCCGCACCGAGTTCACAGTGGATGCATCCCACGTCTCAGACGACTCGGCCACCGCTCGACATAAGGTTGCCGCCGCGAATCTTGTGTAGATAAGTGTAGAGCTGATGCGCAGGCTACACAGCTACTGCGCAACCTCCTCGACCACTGCGCATCCTCCCGCGCATAGCGGTAGCAGTACCGGAGCATTCTGTAAACTCACTCACTTTTATAACGTGATTTTAAAAAAACCTGGGTCCTTTTTTCAAAATCTGATTACAGCGGGCTTATCTAGGGCCAATTACCTGTCGATTTACGCAAAAATCATGGAAATCGGCCCGGTAGAACGCTCAAACGAACTATGACAAAAAGTATAAATTTACATTGTTTAAATGAGAGAATTCGCAACTTTACCACGTAATATATAAAAACCTGGGCCATATTTTGAAAATCTGAAAAGAGTTGGCTTATCTAGAGACAATTGCCCGTCGATAGCCGCAAAAATCATGAAAATCGGCCCGGTAGAACGCTGGAACTAAGCGTCACCAGTTTCGCAAAATTAGGAGGTCTCGGAGCTTATAGTATAGAAAGTTCGCAAATATTTTAAAGTTTTCGTGCGTAATCTGTGATCTTGGTGCTTCGTTACTCAGCTGAATTTTCATTCACATTCAATCATAAGTATTTTCCGTCCTACTATGAACTGATGTGCATGTGAATATGAGCCTCATCCTCCAAGGTGGGTTTTCTGCCTGGTTTTTAGTACAATAATGCTTCCCTACCGAATTTAATGCATAAAAATCAAGTATTTTCNACTAAGCGTCACCAGTTTCGCAAAATTAGGAGGTCTCGGAGCTTATAGTATAGATAGATTGCAAAAGACAAGGTTATAATTGACATTCCGTAAGGCAGATGCAACTTTTGAAGTTTTACACAGAGTGTGTATATCTCAAAATTAAGGGAATGGACAAATCATAGTATCAACAAATAAACGAATTAATCTGCTAGACTCCGATCAAGTTATGAAATCCTAAAATTCCTTGAAAATTCCGACTTTTATCAGTTTTATATTTCTGAAAGAAAATTTCTATGAATAAATGATAACCACAATCATTCGTCAAATTTTCAATTTTTTTTTAAAAAAATGGGAAATCGTCCTTTTTTACACCAAAAATAAGGTATATACGATTGAATAACTTAAAAAATTATGTAAAAAATCACAGTTTAGGCTCTTATGTCTTAATGAGTAGAAAATTTCGTGCATATAGCTACCGTGCTAAGAAAGAACGAACCATCGAACATTGCAATTTTTTTCAAGTACTAGAGACTTATTGTAAGAAACTTTTGAATCTTAGCGTTTGAAATTTTCAGAGAATTTTATTCGGAATTCGATCTCGTTTACTTGGAAGTATTGATGGTAAATATTCATTGGTTTTCTCAAAAATAAATCGTTCATGTTTGGAACTTTAATGGCATACATAGAGTGCTCATATGGTGCCCTTTCTTTGTACAGTAGTATGGGTGCGAAACCTTCTTCTAATTAATGCCATGCGCCAAAATGTATATTTTTTTTTGCATACGTTTTATTCAGTGTGAGGGAGTGGATCTTGTGAAACGTATAATGTGTCGCGAGCAATTAGGAATCACCGGCAGTATGAAAACGGCATACAAGCAGTTTTGATAAATTTCAATAATACACATCAGCGCAATGAAGGGATAATGGGTAAGGACCTTCAACAGCAGGATCTCCGCTTGGAGTGCCTTCATTTTTGGTGATACCATACGCTTTGCCTCGGAGTTAGTTTAGTTGCTTGCGACCCCTATCCAAACTCAACCAGGGTCGTGGTTTTCACTATATATCTTCCTCTAGAAGTACCTGCTACTGTCATGTTTTTACAGAGGAAAAGAGGTCTATTCACATTAAAGGCAAGATTATTGATACTCTAATCTTGTTCCTTTATTCTTGAATTTCATGTTTTTTTTTTTTTTTTTTTTAAATTCACTTATGGATTACAAACTACCGGCGATTGCTAATAGCCTGCGACTTATGTGTATAGTAGGATTTTTCCTGTTACTACCAAATAAAGGTTTTTAAATGTTAATACTATGAGAATAATTATTACAAACTATGAATAATAAATGCTGAGAGGATGGCACTTTTTTCAGAAATATATGATGTACAAATGCTTCCTCTTTTCTGAGAATTTAAAATTATAATAGTTGGTCCAAATATAGTACTCAGTAAGTTCATCGAGACCAATACCTTGGCAATCGAAAATATTGTAGTGTAAGAATGAATCAATAGAGTGCGTGTTGTTGTAGATGGGCTGGTGCACGGACAAATATTAAGACAGTGAGACTCTATGAATGAGAGGTAAAGATTTCATTTTGAAAAACTATAATATAACAAAACCACTTGCAAATATGTTTTTTTTTTATCTGCGGAACGTGAAACGTGTAAGATAAATTAATCTCACGTGAGGCTGGTTGCTTTTGTGAGAAAAATCCAGTTTAAAATACAGCTTATCGAATACCCTTTCACGACATCCGGAAATGTATTTTCAACCTTTGATACTTGTATTTTTAGATACGGGCTTGGTCAGTTATTTTTTTTTTAAGTCCTTATTTTCAATCATTTTTAAGGACTCTACTTTAACAATAAAGTTAATAATTGAAGCTACCAGGGAAAAAAGTAGTGAGCAACATTATTATCCATTTCTGAAACAATTAATTTAAAGTTTAAATGTCACATTGAGCCTCCAGGCTGACAAAAAGTTAGAACTGATTTTTTTAAAATTGCGAACAGCTTACTCCCGAGAAAATTTTGATTTAAATTACCTATGAGTCATTTTTTAAATAATTTCGCGCACCTCCCTTTTTCTTTGGATGCTTTAATGTTATTTTATAATAAATTACTGTATGCGGTTATAACTCGTTGGAACACAGTAAGAAAGATGTTTCTGCAATCAAGAACTTACCAATAGTGATAAGGAGAATAAGCAATCCTCCAGATTTTCCAAGTTTGATCGTCCTGCAACACCCAAAAAAGTCAGCATTATTTAAAGTTTCTCCGTATGCGTAAGAGAAATAATCAACACAAAAATCTATCGCATAAAACTTTTTATTTCTTACATTGTTCGTTGTAACCTATCATAGCATTTCATCTAAAAAATGAAGTAAAATAAAAAAGAAAAAAAACACGACATCAGGAGCCACGAAAACCAAATTATTTTAGGCACAAGAGGACTACATATCTTCAAGTTTCAAGGAGCTTAGAAAAATTACGACGAATTTTTCCAGTCATTCAACTTCAGTTGAGCAAAGAACGGGATTTTCGGGTCATTTACATCACAGCATAATATTTTGACTTTTTCGACCACTTGACGCTTCTGGGCACCGCCACTTGATGATAATGAATGTGTGTGCTTTGCGGTCATAACAGAAATGCTAATTAATCAGATTCAATTTTTTATGCGGAGTCATCCGGATGTGACTGTAAGTAATCGCGGTTTTTTGCGAGTTCCGGATACTTTTTTCTACTCATCTCATTTGTAACCTTGCGTGTCTAGATAGAAGTTTTTTTGTGAAATGTAAACGGTTTGAATAAAAATAGAAGTCGGGAGATAATGCGGGTATTCTGAGCGCTGATAAACAACCTCAAAAATTGATCCATGTGCTCCAGTTTTTGGTGCGGCGATTCTCAAATATAACTGCCAAACACATTAACGATTTTTTGTTCCATTTTGAACAATGTGAAAGAATGTGAATTTCTTCTAAAAAATTAGCAGCCTTTTTGCTCGGTGCTCTCTAGCTGACATATAATAGCTGGAATTTCTTTGACTTTTTTTTAATCCATACTTGAAGACTAAGAAGAGATTGAAAAGAATTATCATGCATGCGCAAATTGCATAGACAATGTTTAATTTATTTTAATTGAAAGGCTTTGAGCTAAAATAAATTTTCACATAATGCCATTGGTTATGATAAGGGGCACTGACCCCTCGAATGCGAGGCTTATGAAGAATTCTCTCTTTGAAAATCCTTGAATATAAAGTAGTGCTGAGTACCATTATGGTAAAGATGGAATCTTATGCACAATGTCATACGTAGTAAAAAGAAATAAATAACGAATAGTGCTGAGTACCATTATGGTAAAGATGGAATCTTATGCACAATGTCATATGTAGTAAAAAGAAATAAATAACGAAAGAAGTGCATGTGTATACATAACTTTTTGAAAATATTATCAAACGATATGCAGAGTTTTAAACTATAATCAGTAATCAGGGGTCTTCGTCTGTACATCATTCAGAGGAAATTAATAGAGAGAAAACATTTAGTGTACAATACAGATTATTATTTTTAATTTTTAATAGGATTTTCAAGCTTTTACACCCGGAGGAATGTCTTGCTAATTTTTTTAGGAGAATAAAAATTATGTCTTGGAATGGATTAAATTTTTTTTCATACCTTTAATACACTTTTTGATAGTATCAATGAAAAGTTGCCAACATTCTGGGTTGATATTTACAATCTTTTCAATATCTACCAGTTCAGTTTTAAGGTTCAGGATTCAATATCTTATCATTATGGAGAGTTATTTTATCAGCTTGAAAGCTTTGTCTTCCTATTCTCTCATTTCAAGAACCTAGGATACGTTGTGCAGATGAATAAAACGATTAACATCGTAGATTACGAAAGCTCAAAGTTTGGAGCTCTGTCATAGTCAATGCTACAAAACCTAGAATTTACATTGAGCTTAAAGCTCTCTGCTATCTGTAATCTGGGCTCGGTCTTTGAATCAGACAACTCCGCCTAAAATAATAATGAACTTGAAATTTTCACAGGTTCACGGTCTGTTCACCAAATCATTCACAAACGAAAGAAATCCGGAACTAATGGGGATTTTGAATTCTTACTTGATGACGTAGGATCAGCTTAATCTTTACTGTGTTCTCCACCGCCGCGCCGCGCCGCGCCGGACTTGAACAGTACCGTGTTGTCTCTCGCGGACTTCCGTTTCTTTTTTTTGGTGTGTTCAGTTATACTAATAAGTTTTACATGGTAGAAAAAACCAGACCAGAAATGAGTACGCTGGAAGCAACCACTGACAATTAAGCCCTCAAAACAATGAGTTTTTTTTACATACCTCCAGTTCTTTGACCTTATCTATTATCTACTATCGTATGAATCTACTCACGTTTATAAATTAGAGTTTAAATGGAAAAATTATTCCCAAACAGAGATGTACGTTTTGTGTAAAAAATTGCAAAGGATCTGGTTGCTCGCATTTCTCTTGTAACATGCTTCAAATAAGCTCGGGCACTTTTTACTCAGTCTTTGAGTAACTTTCCACTTTTTTGTGGTAATGAGGTGATTGACATTCCGAATAATTTAGGCGACCCTTACCAGACTCCAAGCTAGTAAGTTGTTGACGTGAGGTCCTAACGATCTTTCAGACTTGTCTGAAAGGTGCAAATACATGAGAGTTTTTAAAGTGTAGATATGAAAAAAAATCGGATTTATAAAAACAAAATTACAAACGAGAAAAGGCGACCAAATCTCTCATTTTCTGAGAGTATAGTAATTTCTAATTTTGTCGTCTCTTAGTGATACAAGAGACAGAACCTTTAATAAATCGAGAGACCAAACACGCAATTTGGCCTGGAACGGCGCGACTTAGAGAGAAATGATAACGAGGATTTGAGATGAAAAGGAGAAGCCCTCGGCGCGGCGAACGGCATATGTAACACATATTAGCGCCTACAAGACTGCACGAATACTTCACGCATTACATCAAACACACTGCGGTCATTGCAGTCAGCGTGAAACGGATGGCGCCTACAAGAATGTATGAATACCTCACGCATTGCGCCAAACACAGTGCGATCAGCGTGAGACGCATAGCGCCTACAAGACTGCGTGAATACTTCACCCATTGCGTCAAACACAGTGCGGTCTGCGAGGCGCGGCGGCGGAAGGTAAACTCATTAATCCACATTTATGTTTGTTCTTTCATAATTTTTTCGTTCATGTCTCATGAATGGAAGGCCTTGTCCACACAGAGATAGGTTTACGAAACTTAACATTCGCGCAAAGTTCCGTGAACTTATGCTAGTAGTGTTGACAGGGCTTTCCCAAAAAATGTGTTCAACACCAGTAGACGCGTTTTATGCACCCCTCCCCGCTGGCACGTTCATTTGATGGTTTTCATTGATGTTTCAAAACGAATGAGGAGGGGGCGGCAAAATACTAGCGGCCCATGGGCGGCAAGTAGGTAAATCCGGCCCTTCTTCCAGATTCATCCTTCAGATCACAAGCTGCCCCACCTGCAGGCTAATTGTTGAAACTGATAGACAAAGCAATAGACAAAGCAATAGACAAAGAAGACATAAGGAGTATGGAGCGATCCTTTCGGTTGAAATGGGTGGCTCTTATAGATTAAAGGAGAAAATAGTGAACTAACCAAAGGGTCTTTTGTAGGTTGCCATTAATTAGTCTATTACCTACCTCTTGCAGTGGCGTGGCGTGAATGATCGATCATCGATATATCGCCATTTGAAACTATGGTAAAGAGTCGATTAATAAGGTGTTCGCTGCGAACACCCTAATAATCGATCTTTTTTCATAGGTTTGAGTGGCGTATCGATCGATATATCGCAAAGCACGCCACACCACTGACCTCTTGTCTATTGCAACCACCCGCTTCCACCAGTAGGATTCCTTCATATCCTTTTCGTCATCTTTGTCCATCGCTTTGTCTACCGCTTTTAACAATCAGTCTGGCATTACCCCGAGACCCCCAAAAATTAGATCTATTATAGTCGCTTACTTGACACCCGCAGCTCAAGCAGATCGGGATTTGATCCATCACTGCGGGGGGCTAGGGCGGGGGAGGGGGGGGGAGGGGGTCGTGCGTCACCTGGATGTCACCGTGGTCGCGTCATCGCGGGTCAGTCGCATAAATTCAGCCTCCGCACTCCGTGCACGGGCATGGGCATGGGCATGGCGGAGGCCCGGGCCCCTGCGCTCGGCGGACACGGGCCCGACCGTTGCCGACGGGAGAGGGCCCAGCCCGGGGCCCGGGGCCTGTCTGCGCGGTCGACGGTCCGACGGACGGTCGCAGGTCGCACTCCGTCTCAAGGTCATTCGGGAGCCATCGTTGCCGGCTCATAAGCGCCACTGGGAAACGGCCGTCACGGTCTGTGGCACATGCCCGTATGCCGGGCATATAATCGGCATACCGAGCCGTTAATTCGGATATAATCGGGGGACCGCGGAGGGGGGGGGCTTAAATCTTTAAATCTCGCCGAAAATTGCCAACACGAGTCGTTTGCGAGTGTTGGTGTATTGTGTTCTGACGGCCCTATGGGATGGATTAGTCAGAAATGTAGAGTTCCGATGCCCTGCCAGAACACTAAACGCGGTTAGCAGTCTCGAAGCTTGGAACCCGCTTTTAGTTAGAGCGAAGTTCACTCCGCAAGAAATGTCATGGATTCCACCCCGCAATGATATCATTCGGGTTTTCTGAGGTCAAATGCATTGGAACCAGATGCCCTCAAGTTTCCACCCCAAGATGTTTTATACTGTGAATGGTATCATCCTTTGAGTCAAGTANGTCAGAAATGTTGAGTTCCGATCCGATGCCCTGCCAGAACACTAAACGCGGTTAGCAGTCTCGAAGCTTGGAACCCGCTTTTAGTTAGAGCGAAGTTCACTCCGCAAGAAATGTCATGGATTCCACCCCGCAATGATATCATTCGGGTTTTCTGAGGTCAAATGCATTGGAACCAGATGCCCTCAAGTTTCCACCCCAAGATGTTTTATACTGTGAATGGTATCATCCTTTGAGTCAAGTAGTTATAGGTGCTTTCTCCTATGCGTCTCATCAACCCATGCCGGCTTGTGCAAAATTTAAGCATCCCTAATGATTGACAATATAATTGGGGCTGGCCTGAAAGAGGCTCATAAATGGGCGGCTGCGCCCACGGATGGAAGCTTTCAGGGGCTAAAAAGTACGATGAATTGATGCCTTGCATTGTACTCGAGAGTTTCTTACGCTCTACAGCAGTTTACTTAAAATTTGGTGAAGAACGGCATGACCATAAAATATTATGGCTGAGCTCCCTGAGTTTTATATGTGAATTATTCAATGCACCGGAATCAGAAATTATACTTTTTTTATCAAGTCAAGTGACAAAGGTGTTTGATCTGATATGATTGCTAATTACACTTTAAAACTCTAGAAACACTTCAAATTTTCATTTAAATAAGAGAAAATAATTGTTGAACGAGCTTCAATAAAAGAAAAATATGAAAATATTTTTTTACAATTATTTTTCAAAGCAGGAAAGTTTTTTTTTAATTTCCTCTGCAGAAAAATTTTGAAAAGCTGGTTACGATGTTATCATACTTAATTGATGCAAAAGCTCTCATGGTGCGCAAATAGGATCAAAAGAAATGGCAAAAATCTATTTCCTCGCCTCCCCTATTGATGAAGAGAGCTCCTACTTCTCAAATTCACGGATATTATGATACCACTATCAGCACGCCTGTGAGCTCTCTTTTGCCAACCCCATGAATTGAAGGCGAAACATCACCCTGTTTCCCACTTGGTGTGGGAAGCACGAATGACACAGATTAAACTTGAATATAAATACCAACTGGATTCTGACGAACGACTAATTGTAAGTAATCCACCGACTCTCTAAATGTTGAACAGTGAAATTTTCAAACATTGAAGAGGTAAAAGCTTACCCAATTAACAATCCCATCTCTGATCATGCGACCGTTCGAGCAGAATTGCGTACCCCCCTACTCCCATAAAAAACCGTTACATCGGACCTGAAGCAACTAACAAGCTGACCACTGGGCAAGGAGCCAAAAGCGACTAAAATTAGGCGTCCAAATTCAAAATATATGAGGTTCTTAGGCATACTGGAGCAGGAAAAGTGAGTTGATGAATGTGACAGTTCGCAGATCTGAGAGCTGCAACTCACAGAATTTGACATATACATGGCTCGCTGCAGCGGTATATTGGCAGGTATGTCAGCTTTCAAATTCGTTCAGCGTCAGCTGTAGCTCAACCCAGTTTTCCTCTGCTTTGACTGCTTTGAGGGGTTTCCATGAAATACAAAACCGAAAACTACACATTTGGAAGATCAGAGCTTCCATGCACAAGGTTTTTTCGCGGATAGAAAAAATACATTGGAAAGTTGCAGAAGATATCGTGCCCCATATTATATTTTTGAGGGTGCATAATATTTGCATTTGCGTTATGTGACCCAGATCGTTAGGAAAACATTAATAATTTTAAAGAATTCTTCAAAAAGTACATCAGGTATATTTTCTGGAGAAAATTGTGTTATTTTTTTCCTACACGGAAAAAGTACGGGCACGTTGAAATATGGAGCTCCCAGGGCCCAAAAGGACAGCCAACCGTTTCACACGAAAAATTTCACTAACAATCTTCAGATTCTAATATCACACCAAGATATTAAATCAATCAGTAACCATAATAAATATTAAACCAATCAGTAACTTTATACAAAAACTAAGTCAACCTAACCTCAGAGTCACATTATAGGTACTTCAGACTGATTGAGGGAGCCTATTCAATGGGGCGCTAGGATTTGACTTATCACGTTACAAAAAAGCAAAAAAATTGGCTGCGTTGGCGGTTCCGATCTTGATAAAATTTGTGGGCGTGATCAAAGCTAGGAGTGTCGCGCAAAAATTTCGCCACGGTTACGGCTACGTGGGTGACCATGCGGAAAGAGGGGCTATTCTATCCAATTTTCGCTTCCTAGAAAATTTGACAACAGCCGTCGGAGCGCAGACGGACGCGCCGCGCCGCCCGTTGGCCCGCTGGGCCGGCATGCCAATAACCGAGACTTGTCTGATTGTCTGGGTCCACCGCCGTGTATGTATACATAGCACACGTTTTTTTGCGGCCTTCACTTACTTATACTCTTTACCCGAAGACCATTCACCCGGCCACATTTTTTTCTCCCCCCCCCCCCCCCCCCACCGACAACATCTTTCCTCCACCCTTACAACCTGCCCTGCCCGCACCTCCCCCTTCGAGCAACGTCTATCTATTTAACGCCACCGCATGCCTTCCTTGAATTATTGCCAGATCGACGGATCGCCGAAGGTGTGGTAAAATAAAATTGCGATAATACGAAATCGCAATCGTCGGCTAGGTCTCTACCAGTCTCGTGCAAATTGTCTTTTCTCAGACTACTGAGCGTGAATTCACCCCATGAGATGACAAAATTGATGCAATTTTTCATGATGAAGTTTAACACGTTTGTATGAATAGCAATACCAAGAATGATTATGTAAAAATAACACAGCCTAGGCATTGCTGTAGCTAATGTTTTTTTTAGTGATTAAATAAAAAATATTACCTATCGCAATGCCGAGGCTGCACTATTTTTACAAGGAAAATAAAAAAAAGGGAGATTTGAAGTTTGCGATTAAAAAATCAGAGTTTTGGTACCAAAAAAAAAAAAAAAAAAAAAAAAACTACTCATATAAGTCGCATTATAATGTAATCAAACGCCCCCTAATGGCACAAGAATCAGCCAGAAAGTTGCGAAATTTTCTCCGGGCTAATAGTAGATTCCTCTCCGCCAGGAACTTAACATCGAAATTTGCCACCCAATATGACAAAATTCGCTCTCCTGAGAAATTTTACTACGAATGCTGAAAGTCCCTCTTCCCAACACAGATCTAATAAAATAGTGGCGAGGCTGATCGATAATCGATATTTCCCCATTTGAAGCTGTGCTGAAGAATCGATTATTAAGGGGTGTTCATCGGAAACACCCTATTTATCGATCCTTTTTCAAAGAATTAAATGGCAAATCAATCAATACATTGCAAAGCACGCCACTGGCATTAAAACAAGATTCAGATCAGAGCCACAAAAAGGTGTCGCTTTGTTCTCATTTCCATTGGTTTGGAACTCTCGATCTCTCGTTTCTTTTGACGTATTCGTACCTGTTTCGAACGAGAACCACCAGTGACGTCACAACTGATTGAAACGCCCACATTTTTTTGTAGGTAGGATTATGTTGTGCTACCTGCCGGAGACAAGGTATGCAAATCAGGACAGAAAATTTGAAACTTTGATTTATGTTCGTGGCTTCTCATCGCGATTAGCTCAATCCGAACAAGGTTGATCACAAGCGACTGGCCATAGAAGCTCGGAGCCGAGGGTGAGTGAGGGGGAGGGGTGGAGTTACATATGACTTGTTTTGTTCGTGCTTTCCTCTGTTTCTTTTTATCGTATTTATTGCCGAGGTGATTATATTCAAAACCTAACGCGAGTGGATAGTTCTCCATTTCCATGGGCATGGAGATTAATTCGATCCTACGCAAGAGAGCCTATGTTAATCTGCCATTTGATCGGAAATCTCGCCTTCACTTTGAGGAGTATGCAACATGAGCTCCTTCATGTTAAAATGATGGAATCCATGCTCGAGCTTAATATTGACAGGCATTTATACATGGGATGTTTAAAATTAATTCAGAATGTGAAAAATGAGGGATTCTTTCCAATCTCCTTTGATTATTAGCAGAATTTGCACGTGGTTGACATCTGAAATATGTATGCACATGTAGGGAGGATACAAGGGCAAGGTAAAGGCAATAATGCAGTTTTTGCAGTTTTGAGAAATAAGTGTTTAAAGTTCCAAAATTACATGGAGCCTCATGAAAGAAAGACAGTTCGAGCTCACTTTTCGATGTTTTAAAGTTCGATTTAGGGATACATTTTTCACCGAATATATTTCAAGACTACTCCGTTAAAGTTAATATCATTAATACCTAAATCATTTCAGAAACCGCTTTTTTGAGCCTTGCTCTCCTAGCCTCTAAAGTTCTCAACTGATTTTATTGCCCCGGACAATTATTGATAAAAAGCACAAACTCAGCCATGAAAATCCACAAATTTCAAAAGTAATAACATCTCAGAGATCGATGATAGAAGGAGCTTAATCACACGAAGATCCTATAATTTGGAAGTATTTATGCTAAAAAGAGCTATGTGCAAAGGGTTTACATGAGACATAGTTCCTTCCACTATAAATACGTCCATTTGTGAGAGGATGAAGAGGGGGCGCGGCGTGTTAAGCGCGGGGGCGGGGTGACAGAAATAGAGAGAATCCTAGTGAATCGGTCTTGAGGCTGGACTAATATTTCGAGGCCTGCAGTTATCGACAATTGGTGCATGGTGCAAGAGGTGTTGCCTCGAAATCTGTTCCCACCAATACGGTTCCGACCAACCGTCGCACTGCCTCGGTTTGTTTCGAAATCCGTTCCAGAAGCTCCAGTGTTGTTAATTTTTTTTTTTTTTTTTTTTTTTTTTTTTTTTTTTTTTTTTCATTTTCTCTGCAGGGAATGATTATCCTCGAAAAAACCCATCTAAACGTGAGGGGGATAGGAGAATTAAACTCGAGAAATAAACTCATGTGATTTCATCTCGTCAATCTCGAAAGAAAGCGTGCCTGGAAGGTGTGATCCATCACTAAGAGGACATGATTGTGTCTCTCAAGTTCACTGTTTGTTGACCATATTTTGCATGACAAAAAAGTGTGCCAATCATCACCAGCTCCTTTTTGAAACAACTAGAATAGGTACCCGTTTTTCCAATGGATTTCTATCCTTGTGAAAAGTATTTCAATGATACAACGGGAATCTCGAATGTTCCAAAAAAGGAATCCTACGAGAAAAAATATTAAAAGGACGCTCCTATGGATGCTCAGGAAACCGAAAAACTTTTGGAGAGGGGGGGGGGGTTAAGTGATTTTTTCCCCTTCTTCTTTTTTAAAATAGGATGATTTGAATAGGGATGATTCCTAGACCTTTAAATTCCCATCCAGCGAAATCAACGCACAATGCTTATCTCTTTCCCTGACGAGTAAATAATCGACAAATCTTCCAGAAAGTCATAATTCGAGGAAACAGAGAAAAAAACGACCGTTTTTAGGAGGACTTTCTGCCTGTTCGTTTTGATAAAACACTCACGAAAATAAAAAAAAGAGAGACGTAATCTATGAAGATTTATGCACGAATAAAAGTGATCGATCAATTATGCACAAACCTAAGAAACATGAAAAGACAGAAAGCTAGAATAGTTATACCATAATCGTGATTGCCGGGAGTACTCGAGTAAATCATACCAAAAGAAAAAGATCTGTTCAGCAAAATATACTGAAACCGTAATCAGTAGCCGACATTCTAAGATCATAAAAATTGACCTGGTGGATCCCTACATATGATTACGACAAAAAAAATCTAAATTTTGAGAGTCAGAGAGCTCAGAGTAATGCTTCCAAAACACGAAGAACTATGACGTCAAAGAAATTTTTGGAACAATGAAACTTGGATGTTCCCTGTATGCACTTAGCCCTCCAATTCGTGTTGTAGTAACGCAAAGGATATTTTAATGGAGATTATCTCGGCTTATGAAAGATTTTGTAGTCGATTAAAATATGATGCCCCGGGTCAGAAAAAAAGGCATAAATTTGCATGAGTTAGCCCGTTGTTGGGAGAACTAATTGTACGAGGTACAAAGCCACACCATGCCGCATCAGTGGGTCACAACATTGGGGCAGACTGAAGCCGCTGCCCACTGGCCGGCAGTTTACGAGCCTTGAAATAGTTCTTGCTCGACGGCCAGACTGCATGACGCGCGGTCAGATATTTTAACCACTGCTGGCGGCTGGCTGGATCACTTCCTTCAGATAAGGAAAATGCCAACTATTCGGCATGCTGTAAATATCCGGTCCGGTGCGGTGTCTGGAGTGGGCAATACCGAGAAAATTTGACGTGGACTGCGGCCTTAACTCGGTACAGAATCTCAATATGTGACCTATACGAAAAAAGAAGCTTAAACTCAAAAGAATTCAAATTGAGTGATTGATGCTAATGCGTAAGGGGATGCCCTTCAGTTCTGAAATTTTGGGACAGCGATCCAAATAAGTTCGAATCGAACCGGATCTTCGAAGTTTTTTGTTCAAAAATTGAATTTTGAGAATAAGAGGAAACGAGTAAGTGCTCCTATGATGGCTTTTGGAGAATAAGAGACTTTGGCTGTTAGATGTTGCAGAGCGTCGGAGAGCGCTGTGAAATCGGATTTTATGTATGTGCTCTATTGGCTTTCCCTCTACAGACTTTCCCGTCAAGATCTTAAACTCTGACTGCGGGTTGATAATTGAAATTCATAAAAAGACAAAGCGATAGACAAAGAAGACAGAGGGAGCATGGAGTGATCCCATTGGATGAAATAGGTGGTTTTTATAGACCAAGGATGGAAATGATGGACTAACTAACTGTATAAGGTCTATTGTCGGTGCCGTTAGTAAGTCTTTTGCCTACCTCCTATGTCCATTGAAACAACCCACCTCCACCAATAGGATCCCTCCTTATGCCTTTTGTTTTCTTTGTCTATTAACTTTGTCTATTGTCTTATTTATTCTGTCTAGTAATTTAATAATCGGCCCGCTGACCCACCTCGACAAAAATCGCCCCCGTTGAAAATTTTGCCTCCGTGCACTAGTGCCTTTACAGACAGAGTATGACCACTGGATGATCCGATCGTGATTGGTTCAGCCATTTTGGGCTCTAGAAAGCGCTAAGGCCCCAAAATTTTCAGGCGACGACGTGGCAACATGGATGGTTTTTGGGGTTGGCAGTGCGGCAGCATCGCAGACGTCGCGTCAGTTAATCGGTCAGGAAGTAAGCTTGCAGGTTGAAAGCACTGTCGTCGCTCCCGCGCTGCCACCGTGCCCCCCAACCCCCTCCCCCCTCTACCGAACCTTGGCGAGAATCGGGTTATTGCAGTCATTGCCCATTGCTTCCCGCTCCTCACTTTCAGTAATTACCGTGATGACGCGCCCTTTCTGAATATCTGAAGGGACATGCACTGGGACTGAGAAAAACGCGTGAAAACGGCATTGGATTGTCGAAAAATTTGATTTACATGTAAAAAAACGACCCATGATGAATTCAAACTCTGACGCCACTAATCTGTCCTAGGCAGAAAAAAGTAGAGGGTGTCTACTAAGACAGGCTGGCCAAAAATCAGTACTTTTTCAGTACATTCTCGAGAAATTCAGTACCTCCATTTGACGAAATTCGAAAAATAACAACAGTTTGAATTTCTCGCTCAAATCGCGACAAAAATGAAAAAAAAGGGGGTAAAATTCCGGACCTTCTTGCGGAATTTCCGCACTTTTTCAGTACTTCCGGACCGCCCTTAAAAAAGCATGTACTATTTCCGGACTTTCCGGAAATTCCGGACTTGTGACACCCTGTAGTAAAGAAAACCCGAGATAATTGTTTTTAGTGTATCGGCACTGAAAAAGCCCTCAACGGGGGACGAAACGCGTTTGCCATGGATTTCAATATCAAAGAAAGCCAGAATGCTCGTAAGTAACTGTATGATTATTATTATACTGGCGAATCCAAATTTTAATAATTGTTTTACTATACGAGAAACAAATAGAACGGTATCTCAAAATTACTATATCTCTAGACAGGAAGAGTTCATCCCTGACCATCCAGCGGGAGAAGAAGGGAAGGGGTCGATAATTACTGTTCAGATGTGGGGTGGCTCCCCCTATCGGCGCAACATTTAGGGGTGTTTTTTTCCGAGAAGCTAGTTTTTGTGGTCACCAAAACAAGTTGATGCTTTGGCGAAGCGGTGCGTGATGCAGCGATAATAATACCAGCCCATACCACCTTTGGGCTTCCACCCTTGATATATGATTCTTTTGGAGATGTCAGTTTCGCATCTTGTTTTCCCACCGATGTTTCATAGAAATATTTCATAACAACCTACCGAATTTGAGAGGTAGTTTCTTCCTTTTCACCCATAAACGTTATAAGAGAAGCACTGCTTCCCTCGTATTTTTTGAGTTCCTGTCTTTATTGAGTAGCTTTGCGAAAAACCAATTTTCGATGATGATTTTATGATAGAGTAGGCTGTCATAAAAAGAGCGTGATAGTTGTAAGATAGGCAGCCTCCTTCAGCTCTCACACCTCATACTCATCTGCTATCAAGGTAATGCTTCGAAACTATATGGCACGGTGCGAATCGTGTCGTTGGGAGTATCAGAATTACCGGCGCGCCTTCAATTTACTGTATAGGCAACGAGGACAACCACAGAGCACGAATAGTTGCATGCACGCGTTGTCATCGACTTCGCATCACTTTTCTTCGTTAGTCAACCGATAAATTAACTCCGGTCGGCTTGTTATGCATCAGCACTGGAATTTTAACTTAATTTTTTGTTAGTTTTTGAAAAGAGTTACGTAGAAGTTAAAGCTAAAGCTCTGTTCCTTTAAGTTTATTTCCTGCATAAATGAGCATATGATTTATAAAAAAAATTGGCATTAAGCCCGTACGATTTTTCCCGTTTTATATTTCGAAAAGGACACTGAACTTTTGGTTCATACGACTCTTAATGTTTATCCCCTGCAAGATCCTTTCAACAAAGCAGTACTTTAAACAAAGAGATATCACAGACCGAGAATCGTTAGTTCGTTTACTACTATTACTGGTGTTCCATATGAACCACTAATTCGCTTATAAAGTCAAAGATTTTTTTCCGTGTATTACTATAGTTCAGTTAGTATTACTCTTAATATCATTGCACATAGGAGTATTTTATCAAAATTCAAGGTGATAAGTTACACGGAAATCGCAACGTGGCGACATGGCGGAGCTTCTTATGACTTTATTTGATAAATCAAACTAATTTATGCGCATTGGTAATTGGCCCTGTCTAGATCCTCGATAGCGGGTGTGAATGTCCCCTTCCTTGTGCTAGGTCTGTCTCTGTCTGCGGCTTGTCTGTGTTCGCGCCAGTGTGACTAAAACACTTACCATATCCGTCCCCGAACAGTCTTCATAATAAATGCACGTTGCTTTTTAAAATAACTTTGTATTGTGAAGAGGAGGCCAATAAAGTCACCTACTTTCCTCGAGTAAGGACTTTAACAGCGATGAGGGAATATTTTTTTTTGCGATAAGAGTGAAAAGTTGGTCAAACTCGTTATGGAACTTGCGAAAGCCTGCGCAGAATCGTAATTTGGTGGTTTTACTTCCTTGAGGTATATGAGTACAGTGAACAATTATTCTTAAATAAGCGCTTATCATGTAAATAAAAGGCGACAAAAACGTAAGACTCTGTCGGGTTTTATTTCAGTCGAAAGGAATTTTATTCTAATCGATAGCTTAGTAGAATACTTCTGTTTTGAAATTCTCGTAGGATATAATGCCAATAAATAAACTGTTCAAAATGGTTATTTTGTATCGTCCTCTATGTAAAAGTGTAAATACAACACGTGGAAAGTAAGTAAAGCTTGTCACGTAGCGTGTAACATAACGCACCCTCATACACACGGGCCAGGCCTGGCCCCCTAAATTTTGAAAAAATATCATTTGTAATGGCTTTTTTAGGAAATCTGGATAGTAGAAAATAGCCTTAAAATCGGTAAATTTCATAATTCATCGCGCATAATGCGGCGAGAAAATGGAATCTTTTCGAAGTTTTGAGGATTATTGATGAACTTGAACCTAAGTTTGCATATGACTAAATTCTGCGAGACAGTATCCTTAAAATGCTTCCGAGAGAGGTCAATTTTCCAAAAAATCTTATTAGAGACCCTCCGAGACCCTTTTTTTGTACGAGAAAGATCCAGATTTCTTCAAGAAACGTGAAAACCATCAGTCCACTAACCCCTAGAATATTCCTCTAGCTATATGCTTATGCGGCTTTTAATAAAACTAAGATGAGGAGGAAACTGTTGAAACTGTCGAATTTAGTTGAAAGACAAAATCAAGGCATTTTGCATTACAGAAGAAGGATAAGTTACATACCTTGACTGGTTCAGTGTGGAAGTTGAGGATCTGAAACAAAATAAAGGGCATCAATTAGTATCAAAGATCGATTCACAAACAGTGGATATGAATATTGAAGAAATTGATGAACTTCAATCTAAAAGCAACGTGAGATTTAAGAAAATAAACCATGATGAGGTAATGCTTGTTTATAAAATGATATTTAATTCAAAATTTCCCCTTCAAATTCGATTTCAGAAATTCTGTTCTTTAAGCACGGCACCATGCTCAAGGACAGAGGATTTCAAAATATTTTCAGTACGCGTGTTTTTTCAATCCGATTAATCATAATGGGAGGTGAACAATTTTCTCGGTCCCAATAAATCGAGATATTCATCAACACTAATACGCCAAACGATCAAAATTATGCAAATATTTCTCTCTGGGTGCGTATAGTACTCGGATCACAAATCAGACCAGAGGAGCTACTGAGGCCGCCTTTAATTGTCTGCATTGATACAGAATGAATTTGGTGTGAAGCGGTCTGGAGCAAACGTTTGCGGCAGAATTAAAGCAACAGGTTTTAAAAAAGAAGAAGAGGAAGGAAAGAAACCCGCATTCATGTCTGCCAGCTTTTAAGGCTTACGGGAGTCAAGTGTGAGCAGGCGGGACAAAAAAGAGAGGGAAAAACAAATATAAAATTAAATCTCAGCCTGCCAGACACAGAAAAATGCACATAAAAATTACGAGACGAGAGAAAATGATTCTTTAGTGATTTGTCATAGGGGTTTTTGTACGAGCTGATTTGTGAAGCTTCCCGTCTTTGTGCGGCCATCTCTCTCTCTCTCTCTCTCTCTCTCATGCCACGAGACTGTCGATCTCTTTTCCTCTTTTCAGTCAATATTCTGTCATCTCGTTCTTACGACGGAAAATGAAATGAAACTGGTTCGAGTCCAGACAAAGGAACGTAACTCAACACCATTGTTGCGAAATTGACTCAATCTGTTCATTTTTAACACGGAAATGACAGCAAATTCAGCTCAAATTTTGCTAATATTTCAGTCTAATCAAGTGAAAAATCAGTGAAATACTCAATTAGAAAAACGCAACAGTTTTCTGGTGAATTTAAGATTTGTGATTGGAAATTTCGCAAACATGGAAGACAATTTTGTTCTTCCGGTTAAGTAACGAGGATGCGTTCGGCAGAACCGCGTTGAGCCTGTGGATGTATTTTGAAGACCAAGGGTCAAATTAATCTGGCATTTTGTCAAATGCCGCGCCAAGTAGTCAAATTTTAAAGATTAGCTAAGTTTTGCACTTTCTTTTGAGACTCTTTACATTTTTTGATATTTTGAACAAAAAACTTTAATTTTTGCAGCTTCCTTTAAACTATTTTGATTTATATGTATCTCATGATTTTCAGTTTTTAAAATTGTATCTGTTTGCTGTGTTTTTGCTGTAAATTGTATGCTGTGTTTCATATGAAATAATGCTGCCAAAAAGGCATTAGTTGTTCTTTCAAGCTGTGGGATGATTTAGAAAACCCTTAAATTAAACAGAATGAAAAAATAAAATATAAAATATTAGCTACTGGTTCAAAGCATTTTGTCCTTTAAGATTAGCGAAAAATTTGAATTTTCAATGTAGAGAGGATGATAGACTATTGTCTTACATGTGACAAAATAACCGCTTTTTCGAAAGGGCACTCTACTTAAATGCAATTCAAAAGATATAATACTTTTTTTTTGTCTTTTTTGTTTGCATTTTACAAAAAAATAATTTCGCATGATTTTTCTTTGCACAACCGTAAATACGCTTGTTCGATTTAATGATTTTCATTACAAGACGAAATTAGTGGAAAAATCCCACACAGAACCAAGGAGCGGCTTTGGGTACAAAATTCCATATTAAATTCCGAAAAAATTCGGGAGCTATACTACTCCTAAAGATCACAAATGATTACGTTACACCCACAGCCGCAATATCTATCATTAAATCCCAGCAAAGCCGTAAATGCTTAATGACAGATGGTGAGCACAAGTCAGTGTTTGATAGGAACTCATTCTTAATTTAATCCTGCAACACTAGCTTTAACTAGGTATCTTTTGAAGAAATAAAGTAAGAATGGAAAATCGCAAACTTTGCGATCGCTGCATACCGGCCAGCTCGAGACAAGCCACGTGGATACGGCAGTGGAAAAAGTTAATTCGATTTGGACGTATTTATGCTAAAAGGAACACTGCAAAAAAATTCTCGGCGTTTTTACCAAGGTCCGTTGGTACCTTTACCATCTCACTTTTTTACCAATTATTGGTAATTTTACCAAGACAGGCTGGTAAGCTTACCTAAAAACCGGTATTTTTACCGTTTTTTCAGGTAAGAATACCACTTTTATTGGTAATCAACTCCCGGTAACTTTGCCATTTTATCTCGGTAATTCTACCACAGTCGATAAAAAATAATGGCGTTTTTACCAAGGTCCAGTAAAATTACCGAGAAAGTTCAATTATTTTACCAAGATTTCTCGGTAAAATTACTAATTCCATAAATGGTAATTTAACCAAGAAAAAACTGGGATCAAATAGAACCCTGAATTCTTGGTAATTTTACCCTTTTCTTAGTAAATATACCGAGATTTTTTTTCAGTGAACTATGTCTCACGCAAAGCATAAATAAGTCCATTTAAAGTTAATGAGTAGTAATTTACTTGCTCCTACAAACAAAATGTGGATAATGTGCGGAACCTTTCATTTTAATTGTTATCTGTACCTATACCGGGAGATTATTGCCTGGATGCGCACGCTATCAGCTTGAGCGTTTTGTAACAGTCCCCAAATGTATCCGGATTACGCTAACCGCCATTTTGATCGAGACAAACAAATAAATGTAAGCCGTAACAGTTAAGGAGGCCAACTAACTCAGGTTTAACGTAAGCGGAAGTGCGACTTCCTACCTTGATCTTCCATAGGTCCCATCCCCTTTGGGCGTGGCTAGATGGCTAAGCAAGGGTCTTGAGTCCCCTCCTAGACCGCGACTAGTTCTAGGGGCCATGTGCCAAACGGGTTTTCACCAAACGACCAAATAGAGAATGTCGAGTGTCAAATTATTCGTGGGCGTGTCCAAATCAACAGGACGACGACGACCGCGGACCAACTTCTGATTATTAATTCTGTAAATCTTCGCGGATTCTCACCGAAAAGAGATCAAAACTAAACCAGAACAGGCATGGGAAACTTCCAACCGTTCGCTCAACTTCATGATAGATTCTAAAGACATTCATTTCAAAAGATCTAGAATTACAGATTTGCCTAAAAATGAGTGATAATTGAGCTCAGTCGCAAATATTTTTGTGACGAAATCCAGAAGCCATTTTTGATGTCTTCGTGTATGTGCCGAGTGACTATTCCCTGATTTCTTCTCCCATCCAAGAGGACAAGAGGTATGGACTTGAATAATCACGGGGAAAAAGAGTGAAGGGTTATCCCCTAAAACTGTGGAGCTATCCCAATTTGTTGGATGATAAGGACATTTCTAATTTATTGTGGTGGCACCGCAACTCAAGTTGTGATAGTACCACAATATTTAAGTTAGTATCATAATTTATGGGGATACTACCACAATTAATTAATTGGCAATGTCCATATCATCCAACAACCCCTACCTCTCTTTTTTCCGTGATTTGTCCACTGTTCTAAAAGAAACCATACATAACGAAAAAGCGTACTATGTAGTTCCTTACGCTTAATGTTGCTTTAAGATTATTAGAGTTGAAACACATTATAATAAAGAAAGAAAGGGGGAGAAAAAAACTTAATTTTCATCAAATTTTAAATGCCCGCTCTAAATTTCGATCGAGATGCTCGTACCACCCTAACCTTCATGAATATCCACAGATGTTACAAATGATCTGCTGAACATAATTATCGATTCATTACTTATATGAAACTCTTAATTGAAATAAAATGTTATCCTAAAAATGTATTTTATTTTATTTTCCTTTTTTTTATTCTACTCATGCGATACGAGGACACCATAAGAGCGGAGTCCTCCGGATGTGTCTGCTGTGTTATCTTTCCTCGTGGGTATAGGTCATCAATTTGGATTTTTTATTTAGCGTCAGTTTCACTTTTTATTAGCCTTTTCGTGTTTCTCGGTGACCCAGTTTCCATTCATTACGAGTGAATTTGGCCCGTCTGCTACTGCGAGACAGTGCTGACGCGAAGAGTTTCGATGCGGAGGGCCATCAAATCTCTCGGAAGCGGAATTTATGAAAATGATCGTTACAAGCGAGAAGACAAGCGGAAGGTGGATCTATACTGGCGCCGCCGTGTTAAGCTCGCTCAATGGGTTCGGATTAGCCTCTTAGTACCAGTTCCTCCTTTCGCACGAATGTAGTCTCTTGTAGTATGATCAGTGACATATCACGATTGGATTCCTGTCAGACCCTGACTGGCTCGCGAGGGCCATATGTGTGTCCGATTTGGGCCCAATCACGATCATCGCCATTTATTTTTCTACAGAAATTCATATTTGCCTACATTTAATGCAATTTTTCATCAAGTTTGGCTTCCACGTTTGGCTTTTACGAAAAGATCAAGTAGTATGCAAGCTTTTCCAATCCTGTAAAACCCAATATCGCGTTATGATCAAATTTGAAAGAGAAGTTTGGGAACGTAAAGCTAATTTACCATGATCATTAATCAGCAAAAATCAAGCTTTTTGTAAAATTTCGACGCATAATATATAAAAATCTTTCCATGCACTTTGCTGAGATTTCTACCGAGCTTCCGAGCGTTCTCATACAGGGGTGGGCAAAAGAAACGCTCAATACGCAAGTCACAAGTAGAGAATCACTATTTGAACAAGTTGATATTGTGCTCAGATGCCAGCTCCCTGGCCTCTTCGGGAGCTTTGGGAGGTTGCGATTCCCCATAAGTTTTCCATCTCGAAGAATAGGACAGCAGTCCAAACTGGAACATGTTGACTCAAAACTTGAAAAAGTTTTGGCGTATACTGGAAAAAACCACATCGGATATAGAGTCTAGACTCTTGAAAACATTGACAAGAAAAAATACTCTTGATTCAATCAGATTTAAGCTTAAATCAAAGGGAAATCCGCTCAAATTCAGAGGCTGGGTTCTTGATTTAAGTTTAAATTTGATTGGATCAAGAGTTTTTTTTCTTGTCGATGGTTCTAAGAGTCTGGACTCTAGATCCAATGTGTTTTTTTCCCCAGTGTATCGAGCGTTCATTGGAAAAAAAAACAACAAAAAACAAGCAGTGAACTCCAACACAATGTGTTGATAAGGCGCGTCATTAACTCGCACATATCAACCCCTTTAGTTTTCATTTACAGAGATTTCAAAATAGGCAAACAGCATAAAAAGAGAATTCACGATCCAACACTGCGAGGTCAAAGACGCACCTTGACGAGACCGTGTATTGTGAAAGTAGAAAGCTATTCGATCGAATTTAAGTTTTTTGATCTGCCTCAAGCAAAATCTTATCAGATTCTTGAAGAAAAGTGCTACGGAATAATTTAAGCGAAGAAAGGAAAAATTCTGTCGAACTCCTAGAAGATAAAGTCGATTTAAAGGTATTTTGGGGCTAAAATACCCAAATCACCGGTAGTAAAAATCCCGTTATATTATTGAAAAGAAATTGACTCGATATAAATGCAATTGCATTAAATACGTCTTGATTTTGTTATTTTAAACGTCTTTCCATGCAAAGAAGTTCAACCATGTCGTTGCTTTATTCATTCATGAATTGAAAGTAAGCAATCTACATCCCGAAAATCTACTGATTTGCCGTAAAAAATTGCAGAAACTTGATATACCAGGTCGATGCACCCACTCGTTGAATTTACCAACCAATTTTGTGAGTGCAAATGTGTAAGAATCAATATGCTATAGTCATTTTGGGTGCATTTATTTTTCATGAAACAATAATAATTTCAATCCCGAAAAACCATCAATTTTCCGTATAAAATCGAAAAAATCAAAATATGTCAACTCCCCGACGTGAAAATTAGATTCTACGTATGTAAAATGTAAATACTTATGTATCGATATGCTGAACAGAACTATGTGTGGACAGTCAGAAGCCCGCGGCAACATTAATTCAACAGAAAAACTGTAAAAATTAGATAGGATTTTAGCCGCTTTGCCCGCCTCTCCTCGCTACTTACAACAAACCGTTCTTATACTCATCTCAAAATTTTTCTCAGAGCTTTGGGTTATTATCAGCTTCCATTTAAACTCCGGTTCGATGGCCGAATCGGCTGCCAAAAAAGCAAGCCACTGTTGAGGGGTTCTATGAGAAATTCGTGATATTATCGGCTCTCAGGAAATCACCCCATGGCTAAAATTGGTGGTATAAATGTTTAAGTGCTTAAAATAATCGTATTCAAGAAACTAAGGAATTAAACTATGGAGTCAATTTCTTTTTAATAATATAACGAATTTACTACCGGTGATTTAGCTATTATAGCCCCAGAATACTTTTAAAGCGCCTTTGCGTTCCAGAATCTCGACGGAATTTTTTTTTTTTTTTTTTTTGCTTAAACGATTCAAGAAACATTGTAGTTAAAAATATAAAGATTTTTCGATTTGGACGTATGAAAAATGTTTAACTCGTTCAGGCACACCGTGTATTGTATGGAGTACTGCTGTTATTCGACCGTTGTCTTCAGGTCAAAATTCTTACAAAGAAGCCCCTTGCAAGAGGCAAATTTTTTGTAATTTCTCCCAGTTTTTTCAGCGTTAGGTATATAAATGAATTGTTTGTCAAATTTTGAGGTCAATTATATTTAATTGTAATTTATACTTTCTTTTTTTCCCCTTCATTTTATTTTTCGTATCGAGGAGTCGAGGTTTTGTTGATTTCTTCGGATTTCGATTACTGTAACTTCTCTTCTATTCGGCCGATTTTTATGAATGAGGTCTCTTTTTATTTGTGTTTTAACGGAGAGTAAGGAAAAAATTGCTAAATACATGCGAAACAATTTTTTTTGAAAATTGGATGAATCCTAGCGTGACGGTGAAATGGTTAATGAAGCGTGAGTAATTGGGGTACGGGTATCGGCCGCGTTGGGACCCAAGGCCCATTGTTCTTCGTGACGCCGACGCAGTGATCAGGAGCGTGGGGACGAGAGGGCTTAGTGGACTCCTGTATGAGCCACGTTTAGCAAATGGTCTAATGAGTCTCGAGGCTCATCACAGATTGCACTTACCACTATCCTGGTGGCCCCGGCTATCAGAGCAAGGAGTACCAACTTTTGAAAAGGATAACAGTGTTGTGGAGATATGTCAAAGCAACGTTGTGAACAAAACGGAGTGAGTGAAATTCTCATTCAAGGAGTGCCGAACTGGTCAGCCATCCTCGAATCAGTTCGCTTGCTTCCGCTTATATATGCATATTTTAAATCAGCGCGCCCCATTCTAAGGTTTTTTTAAAAAAAACCAAGAAACGTAGACTCTTGGTATTCATTACACATAAACTAGCGAGCCCCAGAATGAGAAACAAATTTTAATCATTATTATTGACGGATTAGTAAACTTTTTACACGCTTTGGAAAATCTCAGAAGTTCGCGGTAGTCACTTTTCGGTAAGGAACTAGGGGACTCGGTTATTGTATCGAGGGGGGGGGTCGAAACGATCGCAAAGGCGGTATACTACGTATACGCGCCAAAACCACATTGAATCTAGAGTCCAGACTTTTAAAAACATCGACAAGAAAAAGTACTCTTGATTCAATCAGATTTAAGCTTAAATAAAAAGGAAATCCGCTCAAACTTAAGAGGCTGGATTCTTGATTTAAGGTTAAATCTGATTGAATCAAGAGTATTTTTTCTTGTGAATGTTTTCAAGAGTCTGGACTCTAGATCCAATGTGTTTTTTTTCTTTTTTTTTTTCTTGTGTTTCCTTTGCCGATCTCGGTAAATCGATCTCGTGTGCGCCGAGATCAGGACGAAGAAGGCGAAGAGGAAGCTTTACGAGGAGCGGAATCAAGCCAGGTGCAGCGGGACGTGGGGGCCTCCGTTGAGTATCTGGATCCGCGCTGCGAAGAGTGAAAAATAAATTGAGGATTTATCAAGAAAATCGTCGGAGGGACGGAGGACGGGGACCCCTGGGGCCCAGCTGCTGACAACAGGTGGACCAGGAGATCCCGCGATGCTGCGACGGCGCCTTACTTCAAATCTCGGGCACAACGTCGGACGTTGGGTCGTTGGCACGTCGGGCCCACCGAATTGCATCGTCTGGCACCTCCTCCTCCCGGGGGTTTCCGATCCAAACCGGTCGAGGTCGAGGTATGTACTTTCGAATTTTCGCCCAATTTGCAAGTTGAGTGATGAGTGCAGAGCCGGCAAACCGTGAACGTATTACGTAATGTGCTTTGGGGAAAGGGGACAGGAGACTTTGCCATTGAGAAAAAAAGTTGTTTTATCCCAGGCATCTTTGAAAGAGGTCACTGGCGTGGGTGAGTACAGACATGCCGATTATATATTTTCTCGAAAATTCTGGGTCCGCGGGAAAAAAGCATTCATCAAAAAGTTTTTAAAATTATATATTTTGACGCGGTCAAATCAAAAGCTCAAAAAAAGGATGGTAGCACAGTGCAGACTCTTCGCTATTCTGAGGAAGAAAAGGGCAGAAACTTAAAAACTAGAATCGAGATTTAAAAAGATAATAATATTTTAAAAAACTTATACGTATCAGTACTTGGGGAGAAATATTCCACACTTTTTTAGTACATCAGTGATCGGAGTTACATGGTTATAAACCGGTCCGCCTTTGTCTGTAGGTTCCAGACGAGAGGCGATTCTTGAAAGTTGACAACACTCCTTTTCCTCTATTTAAGTAAATGTAAAACAATCGATTTTTGGTGAATCATCTATAATCAACGAGACCTAAAGTCGATATTTTTAATGGATTTAAATGAAAGAAAAATAGGGTTGCCAACTTCCACAATTGCCACTGCACTAGACGAGACCGGGAGTCGAGACACGGGCAAACTCGAAAAAGTGTCGAAAAATAAGTTATGACACGTCGGTTGAAAGTGAGGCCGAGCCGTTGGTTTCGATGATCCTGTCCTCTCACTCGAAGCTGTCATCGTTGACAGAAAACCGGTTGGCGGGTGAACTTCGCACACTGGCAATGAAGAAAACGCAGACCGAGGAACGGAAACTGCACGCAAATTACCGCTGCTGTCGACCCGTAATTTTTTGCATGCACCGCGCACCGCACAGAAGGCCGAGTCAATGGGAGAGGTCGGACAAAAGTTGGAAACTTTAAAAGCTCAAAACTCCGTTCATATAAAGCTCTGAGGTTTTAAAAGTGGCTGCATTGGTTTCCTCGTGAAATTTTCTCTTAGGAGCACCCCTTAAAATTTAAAATGTGACGAATTAAACTGCAAAATTTGCAGTTTTAGTTGAGAATTTCATGTCCGACCTCTCCGATTGACTCAGTCCACTGTGCACCGGTCCGAGCCCCAAGTGCAGCGGCTCATCGCTCCCTGCCCGCCCCAACGCGCTTTCAGTTGCGACCGTTTCGCCCCTGCCCGAACCCCTAGTCCAGGATTGCCGGACCGTAGAGAACACTGCACTTTCCCATGCGGAAATACACTTTCAAAGGGAAATATGACAACGTACTAAAGCGGTTACCTCAAAGTTCCCGGGAATTGCGGAGGTCACCCCTGCATTCGGCGAGTTTTTCAACAAAAACTCAGCGTTGGACCGGTTTTTAATTCATCTTTGCAGTGGCTATGTCGACAAGAAAGTGCCGAAGGATGAGCTTTCTGAATTATTGTTCGACATTATTCCATCGCTTCTTAGACGAGAGGGAGCGTATTTGAATTTGTGTCTGGTATCGAACTCTCTGGATGATGTTAAGTCATGTAAAACTTAAGACCCCCATTAAACCCCAGCAATCGATCAGACGTCGGTTGGCTTAGACGGTTCAAATCTCGAATAATCATGAAAAGTTTCTATTTAACGAGGAAAACCAACCCTTAATTTTCACCACATTGCTTCTCTAACATAAGAGCGTGTCTCAATTTCCACGCGAGCTCTGTTCTCTATACCAACCCTTAGTCCTTACCACGTCCCTACTCTAACGTAACTTAACGTAACGTAACATTATGAGCCCTGTTCACCGTATCAAGTCATGCTTTCGGGGCTCATATGTGAATTCAAAAATACGCCCTTGCATCATAGGAGCGTTGACCAGAAAAAAAATTGGAAAAATTGAAACCAGTATTCAGATAGGATAAAAAAAGGTTTTATCAACTGAAGCAACGTTGCGATATTTTACACAAGGTAAGATTGTCGAGGGTGTCCCTTGGGGAGGGCGTGGGGGGCACTCGCCTAACATTCTAAACTTCACGCACTCATCAGTGGCGAGGCGTGAATTGCGATACATCGATTGTTATGCCATTGAAACCTATGGTAAAGAATCGATTATTAAGGTGTTCGCTGCGAACATCGATCCTTATCGATCCTTTTCCATAGGTTTCAATGGCATAACAATCGATATATCGCAAAGCACGCCACGCCACTGGCACTCATCTCGGAATCCCCGCTCTGCCAAAAACCAATTTCAGTTGCCATTAGATTTCCTCAAATTTCCGCTCCAACTGCAAAACCTCACTCTCGTGTTTAAAATGCTCCTTTTATTTTTCTTTAAAATTCTCTGATCCCCCGGAACCCCGTCAAGCCTCTAGCATTGCTCCTGCTCCTCTCTCCATGTTCCCTGCTCCGTCACTCCTCCTCTCTTTTGGGGTATACTTTTTTCCGGTCCAGTATACGGGTTTTTTCAACGATCGCTGGGGAGTCTGCCTGTAACATAAACACAAATCTCAAGGAAAAACATCCACCCGAGGAGGATTCCACGGCTCGGCAAGGAAAAGTGGCGAAACTCGAAGCAGCCGTCTCGCCGGTGCGGTGTGTCTTTTATCGAAGTCAACGGACCCAGGGAAATTTCGGCTGTGGCGCGGCGTACGGGGGGAGGAGGGGGGCTGGGGGCCGGGGGGTCGAGGGGAGGGGGGACGAAGGCGGGGCACTCGGCCGGCTAATCCCGTCTGCTAATCGTGTATTGTATCGTGTCTGCAGGTCCGATCGTTTTCGGAATGTCGCGCGCTGACATTGGATGGACGCCGTTCCTGTTGGCAACGCGAATCTGGATTCTGGAAACAGGTGACCGAGAGCGGTGCAGCGTCCGCGGACCGCACTCGCCCGCCCGCGCGTCACGTCACGTCGCGTCCATGTCTGCGGCCTGCGCCCGCGCCCATTGCGAGCGGGTGCCGAAAGCTGCCAAATTTACTCAACTTCAAACGGCGAGGATGTTATGAGTGGACTGCATGCATATTGCTGTTTATTTTAGAGCAATGACAACCACATTGGCGGATCCAGCAAATTGGCAACACCGTTTTTCTCCATTTGAACCTATGGAAATATATCGATTCTTGGAGGGGCCAGGTGCCCCGACAAGAATCGATTATTTAACATAGGTTTAAATGGGGGGGAATCCGTTGTTGCCAAATTGCTGCATCCGCCCCTGGACAATAACCATAAGAAAAAAGAGAAGAGTTCCGTAAAAAAAGAAGACAAGAAAAAAATTACTTTTTACAAAAAAAATGGTATTTATAAAAAGAGATTCCTCCCTCATACTGATTTTCTGGCTTATTTTGATTATTTCGTTCCAGATATTCAATCGCCCTGCTACCTGGTTTGAGAATGATCGAGCCTGCGTCATGGATACGTTGACTCATTAGTTTGAGTACCTGCGACTCGCTTTTCACACTGTCCCTCTGGAGCTACATCGATTTAACTCAGATGGCACTCAAAAAATCTGACATATTTCTATCGGAAAGAATATTTTGGAAGTTCAATTCACCCTCTTTGGCGCTCAATTTTGATAAAATAAAAAGCAAATTAATTTCCTCTCTTGGGTCAAAAAGTGAAATTTACCACAGGATTTTTGTCTCCTTTTTCAGATTACGCGGTTAAAAACTCAGAATCCTCGTGTTTTGACCAAACTCGAGAATGGACACTCTCCTGAAAGAGTTAGTTAGTTAGTATAACTTTAAGACATTCAGCGTCTCAGGCTATTAACGTCTTTACAGATAATTTTGAAAATGGGAGTATATACGAAAATTTAGATTTTTAAATTAAGAGCGGTGAAGAGTTTCAGAATTTTGGTAGTAATATTGGGTTCATCGCATGTAAGTGGGTTTGTATTTCTGTTGATTGTAGGGGAGTTTACCTCCTTAAATTAAGATTATTTTTCGTATAAACGGTCATTTACTTGATTTTTGTGATTGTACCCCACTTTGCTTTTACATTAGACATCGACGGGTTTTGCATTTGTTTTTAATTTATTTTTGCCACTTAATGGACACGAATATTCAAGAGAGCCAGATGAGTTGGCAACGACGGGTCATTAATTAGATAAGTAACCTCGTCTGGTGGGGCTGTCTGCACCTCGCTTTTCCAGTGTCATTGCTCGGAATCGAGCGACTGGGCGGGAAGGTTACGTTGCTGTCAGTGGAAATTCCTCTCCGGCCAAAAGTCTGTCGCGTCGTCTCGACGCGCCGGGCAACGGTCTACCCCGGATTTCTTGCGCCCACTCACGTCAGACGAGTTTCGTCTCCTTCCCGTCATTGCCACTTTCCAACTTGCTCCACGTGCGATTGACTGATCCAGTGATTACGTCATCTGTTGTCTTGAGTTTTTCAGAAACCAAGTATTTTGAAGCAAAAATGTCGATTGCTTAATCGTGAGATGATATTTTTACACCTTTTCGCTAATTATGACTGTTCAGCAACGTTTTGACCAAAAAGTAAGCAATCTTTTTGTAACAAGTTTTGACTCGACAAACATACTCGGAAAACTGCACAGGAAAAAGGAATCACAATCCCAACTATACTCGTGGAGGATTTTGGCTCCAGATATAAGAGTGGTTGCACCAATCAGAGGTACGGTTGAGTCTACCGAAAGTGTGGTTGGTTCAACCATAACTATACTTACTATTATCTGGCGCCAAAATCAGCCAGGGGTATAGTTGGGATTGTGATACTCTTTTTTCAGTGTGATAAGCATCCATCATAATTGAAGGCAAAAATCGATGCTGTTTAGCAGGAAATATTGTGTGTTTGCAGTGTATCTTGTGTACAATGGCGATTCCAGTAATTTGGCAACCTTGTTAATTCTTCATTTAAATCCATCGTATAGATCGATTCCAGGTGAGATGGCAGCCTCGCCTAAAATCGATTTTTCAACATAGGTACACTTAAGTGGATAAAAACAGTGTTGCCAACTTGCAAGAATCACCACTGCTTGCGTATATTAAATCATTGCCTCACCAAACTCACATTGGTAAATTAAACTCAATTGTTATATTTTTGCAACGTCCGAATTGTTTCTGACTTGAGGAGTTGAATGTAAAACTCAATTTCAATGGAAATACAAGTAATTGTGGAGAAACGACCCTATAAAAGCTTAATTAAGTACCGTGCGCGGTCTCATGTCGATAAATAAATTATGGTTAACTTTTCTTACTCAGCGTTAAAGTCTCCAAGATGATCTGTTATTCAGTCCATCTGTTACAGGCTATATTCGTTTTTGTTTGGTTTTTTTGGACAAATTTCCTTAGTACTGAGTGACGCATACTATAAATAGTGACGTTTGGGCTTAAAGTATACTTTAAGGGTACGTCCCAAGACCGCTTCGCGGTCCAACTCCCCGAGGCGCTTTGCGCCATTATGCATTACGCGTTACTCTTACAATTTTATATGGTAGAGTATGATACACGCAACAGTAAATCAGTCGGTCATTAAGTTTATGTATTAACCACACATTTGCCTAATTTTCTGAAGCGACGGAATTACACGAAAAATACAACAAATATAATAATTATTTTAAATGGAATTTACCCTGATCTCAAAGAAATGAAATATAGACCTATAAATATTCTAAATATACGTATGGAAAGTTAGATATGCAACAAACATTTCTGAATCTTATGAGAAAACTCTGATTGCGTAAAATATTCGATTACTATCATGAGGCACTCGAGAGGTAAAATAGCATAGTATTATTTTTCCGAGGATTGAGCTAAAATTTTGTCTTTCCTTATTTTTCGAAGGAATTAAGCCAAGATGAAATGTGGCGGGACGAAGACAGTGCTATGTTGTGTGCGGTGTTCGGTGGTCAGGTGGATTAATCAGTGATCAGACAATGGAGAGTCATAGCTCATACGCCAGGAGGGTTTTCAAGGCTAACCGGTGTCTGGGGCCCATTTTGCCAGCCACTCCGCGCTCTACCTCAGGAGGAAGAAATGAAGTGCAGAATTCCCTGATGCGATTCCTCAGCCAGTCTAGACTCTTCTCCGGGGCATCAACATTCAAAACCTCCGCGCTCCTTTCTCCAACAGCCTTTCATCTCCCGCCCCTGCCCCCGCCTACCCCTCCGCCTCCGATCTTTAAAGCATACCCTTCCAAGCTCGACAACCCCAAAGTCCCACGCTCTAAGATCAGACTCGGGACTTTTCATTCTTCTTCAGACAAGACAAGCCCCACTTTGTCAATGCCAAAGTTGGAATATCCCGTCATAAATGATTGTCTTAAATATTTCTGGCAAGGTGGGCTTCTCAGGTTGATAATTGACGCATCGTCGCGAAAGCAAGATATTCCATTCAACGTGTCCGAACTGTCGTTTAGTAACAGTTTATATCGTGTAGGAAACTTTGATAGATAGAAGCAATGTTTTACCCGTGATATCGTGCAATACAGTGTAGGATTAAAAAGGGGGCGGTTTGGCAAGGAGTGCTGGGAAATATTGACGGGTGGCTCAGGGGTCTCCAGCAGGTTTCTTGCAAGAGTCTCCAAAATTTGAAAAACCCACATAAATGAGGACTTTATGATAGTTAGAGGGGATCCCATCTGAGAGGAAGGGCCCAAAAACGTATCAGCACACCAAGAATTCTCGAGCCAAACGGAGGCTGGTTAAAAAATATAAATTTTGGAAAAAATATTAAATAATTTTGGTTGATTCAACACACTTAAAATTTTGATCCGTGGAATTTCGGTGACATTTTTTTAACCGTCTCATAATTTCATTGGAATATTTTAAGTCGGTTTCATAAACGCTCGGAAGAAGCACTATCAAAGTTTCAGAAGGCAAATGCATTTACTTGGTCATCACATGTGATATCGCTCTCCACATAAACTGGAAAAAACACATTGGATTTAGAGTCCAGACTCTTGAAAACATTGACAAGAAAAGATACTCTTGATTCAATCAGATTTTTGCTTAAATCAGCAGGAAATCCGCTCAAATTAAGAGGCTTGGTTCTTGATTTAAGCAAGAATCCGATCGAATCAAGAGTATTTTTTCTCGTCGATGTTTTTAAGAGTCTGGACTCTAGATCCAATGTATTTTTTTTCCAGTGTATAAGTCATGATTTCCGAGCTGAGGAGCCTCAATGTCTCTCAATCTTGGATTCCATCCCAAAATCCATACAATATGCTCGATTTGCAGGCGGCAAGTGATACGCGAAAAGGCGTACAAATCTGGGAGCTGGGCCGTAGCAAGAGGGTGCTCCGTTACAGTGTAATTGATTCCAATTTGGAATGCGATTTTTGGAGTCGAGAGACGAATGGATACAGGAGG
>NW_017547299.1:693106-766715 GCF_001854935.1 Bemisia tabaci | reverse complement strand
GGACGCGAGCCATGAACCGCGTTGCGGCAGACGGAGTCTGCGCGTAGCGCGCGTGTAGTGGCTCAGACTGCTGACTCTGATTCTGTTGGCGGGTCTTCGGCCCCCGCCTCCTCCCCGCACCCGTGTCTGAGCAGACTGTCGGTCGGCACTAAAACCAGCCCAGTTGCCGTCTCTCTTGGAAACAAAAGTCGGGAAATCTGTCGGACTCGTTTATGCTGAAAAGAGCCACTGAAAAAAAATTATCGGCGTTTTTACGAAGGTCCGTTGGTGCCTTAACCATCTCTGGTAATTTTACCAAGACAGACTGGTAAGCTTCCCTAAAAACCTGTATTTTTACTGTTTTTTCCAGGTAAGAATACCACTTTAATTGGTAATCGATTCCCGGTAACTTTGCCATTTTATCTCGGTAATACTACCACAGTCGATAAAACATATTGGCGTTTTTACCAAGGTCCAGTAAAATTACCGAGAAAGTTCAATAATTTTACCGAGATTTCTCAGTAAAATTACCAACTCCATAAATAGTAATTTTACCAAGAAAAAACTGGGATCAAATAGAACCCTGAATTCTTGGTAATTTTACCCTTTTCTTGGTAAATGCACCGAGATTTTTTTTCAGTGCTATTCAAAGAAAAATTAACTCATACAAGAATTATAAAGCATGCAAATCCTATGAATATGGTGTATTTGATATAATTTGTTTGTACACACGTCGTTTAGCGTACAAACGTCCAATTTCAGACAGCAATGAAAACACTGCACGAGACAAATCCACTGTTTCATAAAAATGTGTTGAATGGCCGATTCCCTGTAGTTCATTCTAAAAGTTGTCTCTGAATTTGAAATTGGAGGAGTGTAGAGTGTACAAAAAAAAAAAAAAAAAAAACCTTGGATCCAGAATCTAGACTCTTAAAAATTTTCTTAGGAAACAATTCTCTGGATTCAATCGGATTTTTGCATGCATCAAAGAAAATTAGTTTCAATTAAGATGCTTGGCTCTCAATTCAAGCAAAAATCCGATTGAATCAAGAGTATTTTTTCTTGTCAAAATTGTTAAGAGTCTGAAATCGAAGAGACTTCTTTTTCAGTGTATATTACGTGTTACGTGTTACGTAATGCATTTTGGCCGACTTTTTGTCACCATTTCCCCCGGTAAGGCGAGCTTAAATCCCCACTTTCCCTTTAGTATTTTACGTAATGCTTGAATGACATGTTTCCAGATGGAAAAGCGAGAGAATAAGCGTCTATTGACGTCATCGGGTCTTATTTCCCTTGGGTAAAAAACGGATATTTCAACGGTTTTGATTATTCTGATTCATTCCTTTCACTGGTTTATGTTAGAATCAGTACAGCCCTTGGGCTCAGAATGCTTACATGGTTTTACATGTATATTCTTCAAAATGCAGTTTCTCTCAAAAGCTGTCTAGGGTCCTTTTGTAAAAGAGGAGCAAAAAAAACCTTGCGGGAAATAGTAGCTGTCATTTTCACACAGGTTACCATCCTTTAATAATGAGCATTGATTTGAGAGCTGGCACCAATGAGAAAGGTCGAGTGGCCAATAAACGTGCTTTCCTCGTAGCGTCGGCTCAACGTCAGCTCTGGCGTGCTAATCAAAACGACGTATCTATGCTGGATTTCTGATGGAGTTACGTTTCTCTCGCTTAGTAGGGCAGAGCTGACCTCTAAGTTCATTTCCATCGTCTCGAGCACCGGTTGAAATTGCAGTCGGATCCTGATCTTCAAACTCACTTCCTTGTACCCCTCTGTCCCAGAATCTTTCCTCTCAGGAGAGCCAAATTGTTGCCACAACTCGGAAATTTAAGAAAAGAAAGAGAGTTGCGGCACGGATGACGTTACTTTCCTAGGAGAAAAAGATACCAAAAAAACAACCTGAATTTTAGCAGAAAAGAACTTGCTCCGTTGTCTTGGATCATTTCAGAGATGAAATTTCTGCAATTTATTTTCTCGGACGGATAGGTCCTACATTCATACCTTTGTGTTCCACATTCATAAACTCAATAATGCAATAAACTTAAAAGGCAAAACTAAACTCAACAAACTTAAAAGTAAGCTCACAACCGCATTATTAACGCTCAGAGAGTTGTAGACGAGAGTGGTGTTACTCTCAGAAAAGTAGAGGAAAATGAAGAAATAAACTGAATTTAGTAGAAAGGAAACGCACATCACTGTCTTAGCTCATTTCAAGAATCACATTTTGCAACTGATTCCCTAAGTTGGGTAGGCGGTGTTTTTTTCACGCTTTGCGTTCCAAATCGATGAGCTCAACCCAAATGAACTTCAATAAATATTATTACCAAATACAATCGATGTAATGAAACTATCTGCCATAGCTTTAACTTTCTTGTAAGCTTGTCAAAATGTTCGTTGCTTGAGACTAATATAAACTTTCCGATGATATTGAGCGAGTTTTCATTGATGATCTTTTCTAACGTTGAGACTTAAACGCGGGTGAATAAAGAAATAAAAGATACTTAAAAGTGAACGAGCACGAGCAATCGCAACGAGGCAACCAAGCATCCGCTACATTGCCAACTGTAACTTTTCGCGCAGAAATTATTCTAAGAATAGCTGGACAAGGATCAATTTAAAGGAGGTGTGTCTGCTAATGGCATAATGATGGGTCCTGCCGCGGGCAAATTTATGTCTACAGGTAATGTAAATCCCTTGTTGTCTAATCTACGTGAAATTATATTACTACCAATTTCACGAGCAAAATTTATTTTATATATTGTGGTTTAGTGGCACTGAATATTAAGAGCATTTGCTCACTCTGTTTTTCATAGGTTTTGACGCAGCCGAAGTCCTCTGAGACATTGTCTGTATTAAATGAAACTATATACCCCTAAATAATGGCGATAATCGAGGTAGGCCCTGAATTTTCTCGAAAAACATCGGTAAAAAGAAATTTACGTCCGGCTGATCGATATGGAGGCAGTGGACGTGAGATTGTCACATCCGGGCATCCGATATCATATCCTTTTTTTCGAGAAATCGCGGAGGGCCGTTATCTACAGCCAAACTCCTAAAATTTTCGCCCTGGAGGAAAACTCTTATCTGTCGAGCTCGGTCACATCACTCGCACATCCTCTTGAAATTTTGAATGAACTAATTCCATCATCAACATTCATCGGGGAGATATTGACAACATATTTAGTGTTGTTCGATCTGTCTTGAGGTTTACCATAAAACATCATTTCCATTAGATAAACGTCTGTAAACCATGTTGACAGATAACTCCAAGAGAAAGAAAGGAATTTCAGAAGAATAATATTAGGTCAAATTCACTCAGATATGGTAAGAAAATAATTGTTGCTATGGCAATGCTCTAGTCGACTCCAAGCCCCACCTACTTTTACAATCGTTAAAACAACGTCACTCCGCGGTGGTAACACGTATTTCGGTCCCAGTTACTCAACGCTGTCCAGGTCAGTATTCTTTTAAAAGCCAAAAATTAAGCGCTATAAAGACAACGATTTTTTTTATTTCTGTGGAGTTTCAGCTCCTCACATTTTTCTACAGTTTTCCTCATGTGCAGAAGGGCAAGGGGAGCGTAGAAAGAATTTAAAGAGCGGAGACAGTAGCCCATTCCTGGCTGTAAAAGTATTCACTTGCGGTTTGCGGTTATGGTCTCGACAATAAGGGTCTCCATGCGCGCAATTGTACGAAGTATTAACTGATTTCTGGCGAATTTCGAGCACCCTCCAGACTGCGCGAGCCAGACAGAGGCAGCGCGTGGTTTTGTGAAATTCGAGCCTTTTAAATTAGGTAAGTAACTGATTATCCCGGTACGGTCACGAGCGGTTGAGCCACGCGGGGTAGGAGTTAGGACGGATGTTCCCATACTCGGGGCATGTCTCGCTTTCAAAGCGCACCTGATACTCTCAAAACAGAAGCTGTGCACCATTTTTGGGGCCGACGAGGAGGCTCCGAAATTTGAGTTGCGATGGCTCCCCCGGTCACCGCATTTTCGTCGACGTGAGAATTCGGACATCCTGTGTGCATGTTGGCGCCTGGCGTCTTCCAATGGTATACAATTTAGGAAATGTGTTCTTTTTGCGTTTACATGCACACTGGGTCGAACATGTCCAGACGTTTTTTCATTTGTAGACTTGTATCTCATTTTCAGCTTGGTGTAGTAAACCTTTACTACAGGAAATGTCCTCAGGAGTTATGTGATTCAAATACCATGATTTTTTAATGATCTAGAAAAAGTAACCGAAAAAACAATTTCCCTTACGTTCATTTCAAACGCGCTCTTCACATTATCTTCCGAAACGGACTCACTGTATCAGCCTCCGTGAAATGTACTAAGAATACCAAGAAATTCATATTATATTCTCAAATAAAATTATGTAAAGAAACTAGGAGACAGTGTTTATTGACTTACGGCTGAAGTAGCTTGAACCAACTTTCAATTTACTTAAAAATTCTCACCTGAAACATAATAAAGTAAAAGGTTATAGAGTGCCGTAAATATAATAAATATAGAGAATATACAGAGAGTACAGAGAATACGGGGTGAAATTCAATGAATTATTTATGTGACAAAAGAAAACCTTTTGGAGATGGTGTCACTGTCAGACCTTACAAGTGGCGTGCTATTATCTAATCCAAAGATGGATTCTTTTTGAGTCGAAACATAGGATGAATTTCAGCATATACACACGCATAGAAATGATCACGATGCGATTATATAGGAATGAAATGGAAACAAGCGGAAGGCTTAAGCATTAAAGAACCACTCAACGATCAGGGAGGTTTCAAATTTAAAATTTTAAACTTGCTTGTAGTCAATAAACTTTAAAAAGAAAAACATGAAGAATCTGATGAGTGAATTCTTGGATATAAGTGTGCTAGCGCTGTAAGCCTAACCTAGGTTGCGAAGGAAGGCATTATTTCGTAAGCCTTGAATAATTTGAGAAGTTTTGTGAAATATTCGAATAAAAATATACCTTTTTTAAATTTTAATGACAAAAATTGACAAAACCCTTTCGTTTAAAGCGAAGTAAATAGAACAGTTGTTACATTATTCGCTGATAGTTGCGAACAGTTTAAAATGAGGAAATTCTGTCTCAAAATAAGAGGCACCTTCCCGCCACCTTGTTGATGGGCAGTGTCCAATGGACTAATACAGCATTGAAATTCTGGTTGTGGCGAGATGAAAGGAAAGGAAACAGCTCTCGCTATCAGCTGAGAGCTCAAAAGAAAAAGTGATAATAATTTCGAAAAAAAAGTGGTATTCTCGTTGAGCTGGAGGTATGCTCCGAGACAAAAGAGCTACGAGTTTCTTGTCCTTTTTCAGATACATGCAAGTTTCAATAAATAAAGTATGTGACCAAAATGGAGCGAGTTCGGATTGGGTTCGAGCGACTGAGACTACAGACAGGAGACATCCAGACATCGAGACAGAATTGGGATAACTGTCTAGACACGCTGCGTTAAGCCTCTTTATCTCTGCTGTGATATCTTCGCACAAAGGGCACACTCTGTGTATTCTCGAACGAGGAAATTAAGCTGCTGCCCCCCTTTATTTGGACGTGAACGAGATTCTAATGATACAGATTTCAACTCCAAATTCCTCATTTTTTCTCTGTCTGTTTTCTGTACTAGTGAAGGCTTTGCCGTCGAGCAATAGGGAGCCATTAGGATCCGCTTCTACGCTGCAGGTATATACTTAAAATCTTACTACAGTAAAAAAAAAGTACACCCAGTTTTTTTTATTTTTGGATCTTTGTCCTTAAGGTGATTCGATGGACGCCATATTTTGTGTCAGAACGGCATGCGATATATCGCATCAATTGGTTCCATTTTTTCAGCTACTCGTCATTTCTCTCCAATTTTGAGATCGCAATTCTGTTGTCAGGAGACTAAAGCACTCACCAATTTTAACAAACAAATTCAACGTAACAAAGGCGTGGTTTTTTTTACAGAGAAAACATAGCATTCGATACTGATATCGAAACTGCCCTCGAATGCGGTATTTTCTCTCGAAAAAAACCACGCCTTTATTACATTGAATTTATTTTTTAAAATTGGTTAGTGAGTGCTTTAGTCTCCTGACAACAGAATTGCGATCTCAAAATTGGAGAGAAATGACGAGTAGCTGAAAAAATGGAACCAATTGATGCGATATATCGCATGCCGTTCTGACACAAAATATGGCGACTATCGAATCACCTTAAAGACTCATGACTTGATAAACAGCGCGCTTAAAAAAATAATTTCTCCGACTAGTTACAGAATTTGCTCACTGAGCGAACGGGCGTTGGGCTTGTGGGGAACCGGTTTAAAATCAGTACAAAAACGGCAGAAACGAAGAAAAGCTAAGATCAAATAAATAAATCAACTTGCAAATGAGAGCCAGCCTGCTTCGATCGGGGCACTAGGGAGGGGCGGGGCGAGAGAGGGGGAAAACGCAACGCTGGAGGAGGTGGGGTGGGGTGGAGCGGGACGGGAAATGTGGGAAGGGGTGCATCTGCTCTGACTGAGGAATTTCAGCCATCAACCCGCGCGGATTTTAAATCCCCATCTGCATTTTTGAACCGCGCGGCTCGGCGAAACAGAGCCTCGATCGATTTTTCAAAATTTCAGATTTCCTCGGAAAATTAGGAATTTCGTTAGGGAAACTGCCACCGCCGAATGTCTGTATCAGAATGCACGAGGAGACAATTTTTAATTGGCTGAGTGTGCGTCCGCATAATATTTTGCATCAATTATAATCTATTCTGCCGAAAGAATTATGACCCACGCTTGTTTTATATTGGAATGTATAAAATTTCTTCTCTCGGGGAAAGAAGTTAAGGTTAAAAATTTCCTGTTATCGCACCAAAATGTAGGTACTATTTGAATTTCTTTTTATTTGCTCATTGTTCCAGAAGAATCAATGCAATTGATTTCTTCTTGCAAGACTCCATCCCCTTTAACGACGAAGAGGTGATGATTTCAAGAAGAGGAAGCTCACTGATTCTGAACTGGTCATGGGTCCTGGTTCAACTTTCCGCAGTCTCAGATAAATAGACCATAATGTTACATACAAGACCATACAAGACCATAATGTTTTGACCAAAGCTGAAGTTATAATAAGGAAGAGGTTTTTGACCAAAGTTGCAGTCATTACACGGAAGAGGGTCAATCTCCAGGTACCACAATACAACGAAAATATTAAAAAAAAATGCCATAAAATGCAATAAAAAGCAATTTTTTTAAACCAAAAAAACTGTAGTAAAATTGCTCGATTTGGTCAGAAAATTTTGATTTTTTGGGCCTCAGGCGTCATGCGTTTCGCGTTACTCTCTTGATTTCATAATATTTGGAATATAATAAGATAAGATATATTAGGCCCACAAGTCCGAGAAATTGGCAATTTGCAATGCAGATCGAAATTGCAACTTTAAATTGCAAACAATTTCAAAAGGAGGAGCTCCTTCAATCAGTGGATAGGCAACATACCCAACATTCCGACGCCGTAGCAATAATTTCGTAACGTACTCGAAATTCACCGCAACATGTACAAGTTAGGCCGTGATCCGTACGAATCCGCATCCTGTCCAGAAGCTGCCGGGCACGTCCCGCCAACTTTCCATTTCACCCTTCCTCAAGTTAGCAAAATCCATCTCCGAGTCCCCAACTCGACGAGACTTCATTTCCCAGACCACGCGAGAAGATGTGTCAATAAAGCGAGGTGAACACTCAAACTCAAACGGAAACCAGTCGCGCAAGTTTCTAAGTCTGATCGCCGGCCGTGGCGATGCGCGAGAGTTAAGCCCCGGCGAGGCACGGTGCGCGGTGGAGTTGAGTGGTCACGACCCGATCGCACGCCCAAGTGTCAATTGTTGGTTCCGTTTTCAATGACTTGCTTCACTAACGATCTTCCTGACCCGCATCCATTGACGCCAACTTGCTCCGATCCTGAATCCCTCGTCCTGTCAGAGGGATCTCTCCTCTAAAAAAAAGTGGTTACTCGCATGAACGTCAAACTTTGCCGAAATTGAACATCAAACCAAACCAACTTACTCCGATCCTGAATCCCTCATCCTCTAAAAAAAAGTGACTACTCGCACATACAATACTCGCACAAACGTCAAATTTTGCCAAAATTAAACATCAAACCAAACCTCTTTTTCTCTGCACTATTAGAAATGCACTGACGTCAAGGCGTGGCTCAAGTTCCACGTGAGCCTCCTTTAACATATAAATCCGCGCATTCTAAGGCTCATGCGAAAATCGAGTTATACCCTTGTGTAAGAAGAGCGACGATTTAGATTGGTGTTGGTGCTTCAAGGGCCGCACGTGAACAACTCAGCCGAAGATCGGAGAGACGTAATCAACGCACTCCTTTTTTAACATTTCTCCTGAATCTGGAAGACACCTAATTGGCAGTTTAAAGCGAAGCATTGCAAAATCACGTCCAGCGCCATCGCGCCTTCAATTTTGCAGATGCAACACGGACATTCATCAAGTACGAATAGTTGTATCTCTGCGCCGTCACTATCAACGCGCGTTTTTCCTTGCTCTAATTCCATGGTGAGTTTATTCCGTTTGTTTTATTTTTAAAGAGGTGCTTAGAGGGCTATACGAGAGCAACACAGATGAAGAGAAGAAAGACGTAATCCGGCCTCGAGTTTCAACTTTTCTCCCAATTCTGAGCGAGGCATGGAGCGGAGCATTGCAAATTCACGCTTCGTGCCATCGCGCCTTCACTTTTGCAGACGCAACACGGACATCCATCGAGCACGAATAGTTGTATCTCTGCGCCGTCACTATCAACGCGCGTCTCTTGCCTTGCTCCATTGTTGTGTTAGTTATGTTTGTCTTATTTTTATAGTGTTGATTTTAGGACTACGTGAGCAACACAGACAAAGAGATAAAAGACGTAATCCGGCCTGGTTTTTTTTTAACTTTTCTCCGGAATTTAAGCGACGCCTCATTTGCAACATCGAGCGAAGCATTGCGAGTTCACGCTTCGCGCCATCGCGCCTTCACTTTTGCAGACGCAACATGGACATCCATCGAGCACGAATAGTTGTATCTCTGCGCCGTCACTATCAACGCGCGTCTCTTGCCTTGCTCTATTGTTGTGTTAGTTATGTTTGTCTTATTTTTATAGTGTTGCTTTTAGGGCTACGTGAGCAACACAGACAAAGAGATAAAAGACGTAATCCGGCCTGGTTTTTTTAACTTTTCTCCGGAATTTAAGCGACGCCTCATTTGCAACATCGAGCGAAGCATTGAGAAATCACGCTTCACGTCATGGCGCCTTCAATTTCGCAGCTGCAACACGGACATCCATCAAGCACGAATATTTATGTCTCTGCGTGGTAACGACGCCTGTAGAGTTAACTCTATTTTTTGAAATTTTAGAAAAGTTCAGGTTAAGTTTGCCCAAAATATACTGTTATGTGTTTATTCATTTCGAAACTTTATCTGTCAACTGATTGACGAGGGCGGATGATCATGAATGGTGTCTGAGCGCTGGACTGATCAGATCTCCCATATACTGTTATACTGATGTGTCCAAATTAGTTATCATTTTGAGAGAGAAACAAAAAAACATATTTAGAGGTCTTTGATGGAGGTCCTCTAAAATGAACAGCACTCGTTTATAGGATGTTTGATTAGAGGCCATGCTTTAAATTGAAAAAAGTTGGATTGCAAGAAGAGAGAGGAGAAAATTCCCAACAACATAAGCCTCAGTTCTTCTTCCCTGATTACTTGTATCGATAGGTTGTAAAACATATGGAAGGGTGCTTTTTGGTAAGTTTATGAAAGAGAATACTTTGCATAAGTATCTGATTACAAAAACGAGAGTAAAAACGCTGTATTTTCAAATCAGGCGGAAGTTAGACTCCCGATAGTATTTGATGAACTAAGGCCCATGATCGCTATCCACCAGTCCAGTATCAAAGTTGCACTGTGCAGCATATCCTTCAGATAAGAAAAAGGGTTAGCTTATCAGCAGCCAAATCTACCGATGGGAGGCGAGTTCATTTTACACGAAGACTTGTAAGTACTTATGAGGATGTTACCCTTGGTGAACTCCTTCGCCTGAACTGCATCAGATGCTTATAAAAAGAGCCAATGAAAATCGGCTCCACTTGACACAACTTATAGGTCTTTACATCAAGGGCCTCTACACACAGCACTCTTGAGAAATGGAGAAGGGACATCCTGAATTTGTGGGCGGGGTGTTGTGGGATGGGAGGGGGAGGGGGGTTTAGACGGGCATACCACGAGCAAATCTGCCGAGCGGAGAAAAAACGGCTGATCTTCAAGGGATTACTGTTGGAGATACGCGCTTCTTCGGCGGGCCCGAAAATCCGTGTCTGCGAGGAACAGGTGTTACGAGCCAAGGAATGAGGAGTTGCCTACGTTGAACCAGTTCCCGGAAAGATTTTTTTTCTCTCCGCTCCAATTCTCTTCCAGCTTTTTCAAAAAATTGCACTTCTTTTCAGAGGCTCTCCTGTCAGTGTAACATGCCACCCTTCTCTCCCACGGTGTGAAGGCCCTGGGCGTTGGCACTTCTTCGCTCATCGTTGATTCAAAATTTAATTATGATATTACCCGACTTATAATTCCGCTGACGAGCTATACAATTCCCGAATTGAAAAGCTGGCGAGCTCAATAAGCAATATACGAATTGATAAATACCGAAGAAAGAAAATTTAAAATTTTCAGGGCCATTATACAGTTACGCAGTAGCGTAAGAATGATAGAAACTGGACCCTCCTAGCAAATTATATTCATGGGTCCCTCTAGGATGGATACTCTCTCTCTGCTTTAGGCTTGCTGTCAGTTAAAGTTCTTTGGTATGCAGGCTGAACACCGAGGAAGGGGATGGGGCAGGAGGGGAGGAGGGCGTCCTCAAAAAGTTTAAAATTTGGTCTCCTTGAAACTTGAGACTCTACTTCTCAATAATTAGAGGAGTGAAAATTGTTCGAGAGACCTGGACTTTTCTCCTTACAACAAGCCTTGGTAATTAAAAAAACTAAAAATATTTTCTTTTATATATACTTGTCTCTTTTAGTAGAGGGGGAGAGGGCCGATTTAAGTCACTGAAATTTAGAGATTGAACGAATTTGTAGCAAAGAGAATGAGTAAGTATAAGTTGGCAGTTGGATAACCTTACATCTCGTCTGAATTAATACCCAACCCATACGTCTTTGGCCTTTTTGATGCAGCTGCGCCTGCGGCCGCCTACTGCAATGCATTGAGGATTGAAGTCGACGGGTGCTTAAAACTTTTAGATTTCAGATATTAAAAAAAGGTCAGAAGAGACTTGGCCTCGTTAAGGCGTGAATCCATCCGCATGGCGTGACCTAGCTGCAAGCGGCAGTCATATTTCTTCACGTCAATGGTTGCATCCGTCCATCTCATTTAATGACATTTTTGTAGTGTCTGGTGGCGAAATTCAGGTTGTGTGAATTGCGATATTCCCTCCTCCGAGGTCCGATGAGGAGATATTGTTCCGTTACCGAACATTTTTTCTACATTTTTATTGGATAATTCATAAAGCTAAGTTTCTAAATGCATAAAATTATGCTCAATAATTTAAGCGTAAAAAATTTGTAAAGATTTAGCTGTCTAATTGTTGGAATTTTGTGCTTGTCGACCGGATAAGACGAGATTAAGGAGAGTGAGTTATGCGATTGGTCAGCTTCATCCTTCGTCCTCTTTGCCGCATAGGCGGATCCAGGGGGGGGGGGTGAATCCAAAGGGTGCCCGTTTGCCTGAAAAGGAAGTAAGAGAGAAGAGAGAAAGGAAAAAAGGCAGAAACGGGGGAGAAAGAGAAGGAAAGATGCATATATTTGGTACTTACTTATGAAGAAATGGCTCGAACTGCATATTAGATGCTTCACAACTTAGAAAATTATCTGGGGAAGTCCCCCAGACCCCCCCCCCCCCCCCCCCCCACGTCTCTTCCGTTTGAGGTGTCTGGATCCGCCTATGCATTTGTCGTGCCGTTAAAGGATGGATTTAACCAGGATTTAACGACATGGTATCGGCAACTCAAGAGATGCCTGAAGATTCTCGATGATTGCATTCTTTACTGGCACGACAAAGAGGATGAAGGATGAAGCTTGACCAATCACATAACTCAATTCTCCTTAATCTGGTCTTATCCGCTCAACAAATACAAAATTTCAATAAACAAGCTGTAGAAAAGGAAGAAAGCATCTGATTGTGAGTAAGTTGGCCAGATAAATGATGCTTTTATACGTGACGCTGTCAGCTAATTCCACGTCACGGATGCTTTGGCCAATCAAATGCGTGAAAAACTTTACTGTCTCTATATTTCATATACTGTGAGTCATGATTGTCTTGGTGCAGTTCAGGTCATGGATCGATAATTTTCCAAAAAATTAACGTCTAAATGTTTGAGTTATTCAATGTGAGATTTTGATGAAAAATCTCATAGTGCCTGCTCCAAAGATAGATTTCTTGCAAGAGAAATTATAGCACTGAGCGTCACTAATGATCTCCAAATGGAAAGCATTTTTAAAAACTGGCGGTACCATTTATAGAACGCCGTTGGACGCAGAGGGATGTTAAATTTTCTCACCGAAATCACTCGGTGGGTCTGCCCCCCAGGATTTACCCCAACGCCCCCTCTTATGGATGTCTGGCTCCGCCCTCGTTCAGTTTGCTCAAACTCAGTCTGCCGCTTCAGGTTGAAGGCTGGTCCCCAACGGCGGGGAGTTTCTTGCCGGGGCCCAGATCCAGACGAGGGGTGTGCTGGGTGGGGAGGGGGTACTGCATTTCCAAGGGAATAGAGGAGAGGTTCGCGGGCCTATGCGTTACGCCGAAAGGGGTGAATGCATTTGCAGACCCACGGATGCCAGTCAAGCAGAGCTGCCACGTTGAATTTTAAAATTTGCCGAGTTTTCCACGTAGAGAAGTAAGAACGTTTTATGATTGATGCGCACCGTAATAAAATTAAGGGAGAAAAAAGAGAGAAAAAAATCTCTATTTTCTCCTTTCCTCTTTCTTCTTTCACCGGGGGTGAAAATTAAAGGTTAGGGTTTAGAGCAAAGATTAAAACATTTTGTTTTCAGTTTTAAAATATTTCAGAGTAAAATCTATGGTTTGAAGAGCATCAGATTTTTACATACAACAATTTTATCTGCGCTAGAGACTTAACAATAATTATAACTTCACTAAATTAACATTTTTTATCATAAAATTATTTCCAACTAAAATTATGTCCATTTCTTTACAATTTCTTTATCTACATTTGAATTATTTGAGTAATTAATTATTGAGTACTGGAGTATTGAGTTGACCAAACGGATAAGCATAGGTGAATTTTAATCCTTTCTTTGTTTCAACGTTTCGCCTGGTTAAAGACAAACACAGGACAAAAAGAAGAAGAAAAACTTTAGCTTGGGTATTTCGAGAGATTAGGTACCTATTGAGAGAAATACCCAAGAATTGGCCACATAAGGAAAATGGAATTAAATCCGTTCGAAATCAGAGAGAGACCATGGCTTTTTATGATCAATTCTGACTGTATAAAATTATGTTCTCATAAAAATCTAAGGAATCAATCAAACAGTGCCGATCATTGTTTAAAAGACCGATTAAAAATAAGCGTATGAGTTTACTGTAGCTTGTCAAATTTTCTCTTCTCTTTTTCTGATCTTGGGAAACAAGCTGCTCTTGGTTTTTCATTTTTAATTTCTGCTTAGAAAACTAAAAGTCTACGAAGATGAAATAACATCTGCCGGATAGCAATAACCAATTCGATGTTGAAACTGCTGCAGGAACGCGTAACTCGGTTTGCGACGTCACCAACTTCCTGCCATTTATACTTCAGGGTAAATTGGAAAACGCTTAGCAGCATACCATCAAAACTCCCATGATTTTCCATCTTTGTGTGTAGTAGTAGTAGTGTTGGTTTGTTTCCTTTGATCAAATAAAATGGGAGTGTAGATTTTGAAACATTCACCGTCGCAAAATGGCGATCATTGTGATAAAACAAATCGGTCGCTGCCTCCTTAAGAATGATGCCAGCTGGACTGCATTTTGCAATGAGAAACTACAACATAAAGCAATAAAACTACAATAGAAGCACCTATCTTTATAGGGAAACTAATGGCACTTATGTTGTTTCTAAAATGAGCCTGCTGGTATTGTAGTTCCGAATTGCAAAAAGTAGTTCAATTAGTGCACTACATACAGCTCATCGTATGCGGTTACGCGGTTCGAATTTTTCTGAGACAGCGTCAAAAATGAGGGGCATTTAAAAGGAAGTTCAAAATACTGAGATGCATGGTGGGAATTAATGCAGCATGCGTGTAAATTAATCATAGTTTTAATGTGGAAACCTAAAATGGAAATTCAAAGTCTACACAAGCGGAAAATAAGTTTAATTTAATGGACAAAAATCAGATAAATATTAGCAAGGCCATTTTTAATATTCCTAAAAATGCGCGGTTTGAACCATGACCAGTTTTGACAATCTTATTGACTTGCATTGCGAGTTTATGGCCAAATTTAATTCGACATGATGGATCTTTCCGTGGAATGACTTGAAACGGTGATATTCGTTTTTTAAAAAGGTATAATTTAATACTGATTTGGGGCCGTCCATAATTTACGTAACCCTGTATGTAATCCCTATGATGACGTCACGACTAATAGTGTTTATAGATCGATTTAGTGGGTATGTTATTAATGGACTGCATTTCGCAATTTCGAACTATAAATTCTGGCTCATCTGAAAAATCACTTATGTGCATAGGGAAACTAATGGCATATACGCTGTTTTTAAACCGGGCCAGAATTTATATTTCCAAATTGCAAAATGCGGGCCATATGATAGTATGTCGCCATTAAATGTGGCACCCTTAAAATCGTACGGCAAAGCGATCGATACGAAGACAACTCATTTGCTTCTGGGTGGAAAACTTACATGTAGCAAATATCGAATGACGTCACTAACTCAGTCTATTCCATGAGGAATGCAACGCTGCCGGGAATGCAGGGTAGTAATCATGTTATTTTGGCGCGCGCGCGCGCTCTCGAGGGCTGGGAGCAGCGGCGGTGTCTGTCGGGCGAGCCACCTGATTGGCGGACGGATGACAGCTCTGACGGAAGGGTACAGCGCCGTAAAGGGTTGCCGCTTTTTTCGGAGAGGGGTTGAACAATGGTCGGTCCGGATCATTGGATGAGCCCGACTGCATTTGTTGTCACAACGTATATAAGTTCGACCTCCTACTTCATTAACTCTCCTTACCTACCTCGCTGCAGATCGCCTTGATGCACGTCGCGCTCCAACCTTCGCCCGCGGTTGCCGGCTTTCCACGCTTGGAGTTACTCTGCCGTGCTAGGGAAAAACGCCGTATGAGCCTTCAGGCGTTGCCAAATTTCCCTTGGTAAAACATGTTTTTTTGACGATATTCATGCATATTTTTCCTTGGAATTTTCAGATATTTCATATTAAATTGCGAACAAAATTGTCTGAAAATTTTGGGGGGAAATATTCACAATTTGTCCGGTAAATTCGGTTTTTATCGAAGGAAACATGGCAACGCCTGAGGGCTCATACGGTGTTCTTTCTTAGCACGGCAGTACTGGCGATGCAGGAAACAGCGTATCTCTTTGAGGGAAAATTGTGCTCTTATGAGCTTTATGCTCTGACTCGAGATTTTCAGCTATATTCTGATTTTCGACGCACGTTTGCTTAAAAACTCCATCTTACTGGCTTAGAGTTCCTTCAACATTTTCATGCCACGGAAAAACGCTGTTTGAACATTTGGACGTTGGCAAATTTTTCCGGATAAAATGTTTGTATTCGAGGAAAGTAATTACGAAATTTTTTTTCTAGAGGCGTCTGGTTACATTAAATTGCGAATGAAATGTTTAAAAAAATTTAACAGAAAAATTTCACAAGTTTCCCTAAAATTCTCGTCTCATCGAATTTCTCCTGATCAAGCGAAAATTTTAGGGAAACTTGTAAACTTTTGCAGTTGAATTTTTTTAAGAGTTTCATTCGCAATTTGGTCTAACCTGACAATTCTGAGGAAAAATTCTGTGAGCTCATAAAAATGCTGTATATAAATAGTTTGAGAATTCAACGACACTTTCGTCTCATTTTTTTGGCTGACATTTGACACGAGGCTCAAAATGTGAGCTGAATTTTTACTCAGTGGAATGATTATCTGTGTCAAGGAAATAATTTTCAGCCCAATGGGCCTGTTGGAAACTTCAGCTATAGCGAAAAGAAGAGTTCTCCACTGCGCCGATGATACTTTCTTACTATCTCGATCAAAAACACGCAAGATTTGACAAATTCTCCTATTTTTTAACTTTCATGCTCCTATGAACTTGGAACTTGGAGTGCACACGATCGACCGTGGCATAAACATGGAAGTTAATAGTTTCGAGTACGGAGGGATCGAATTTCGTTGAATTTAAAATCTGAGCCGACAAATGCATCGGACGGACGCATACACGAAGCTGTTTTGATCGGTTGGAGTCGCCAGGACGTCACTTCGATCATGTCCTCCGACGAAAGAACGGACCAGCGCCTGGATCGTTGAATTACCTCGATCGATAGATAACATTGCTGAAAGTAGCGTGGCGTGCTTAGCGATAAATCGATTGCTCTACCACTTAAACCTATAGAAAAGGATCGATGAACAGGGGTTCGCAACGAACATTTTAATAATCGATCTTTTACCATAGCTTCGAATGGGGAAATATCGATATATCGCAGAGCATGCCACGCCACTTATTGCCGAAACAGGGATTATCGATCGATAACGATACAACACGAGGAAACCCGGTCGAAACAAGCGGAGCGGAAGAAATGCGCTTCAGAACGACGAAATGCACTCCGACAACGGGCAGGATGCAATTGGTTGCACCGGAGGGTGGCGCACAGTGGGTCGAGTCGACACAGGAGAGGTCGGACAAAATTTGGAAACTTTAAACGCTTATAACTGCGTTCATACAAAACTTGTAGGCTTTCCAATTGGTTCCATTGGTTTCTCGTAAAATTTCCTTTTGAAAGCACCCCTTGAAATTTAAAATATGACGAACTAAACATCAAAATTGGCATATTTAGTCAAACATTCATTGGAAAAAAAAAACCACATTGGATCTTGAGTCCAGACTCTTAAAAACATCGACAAGAAAAAATACTCTTGATTCAGTCAGATTTATGCCTAAATTAAGTACCAAGCCTCTTAATTTGAGCGGATTTCCTTTTGATATAAGCTTAAATCTGCTTGAATCAAAAGTCCTTTTTCTTGTCAATGTTTTTAAGAGTCTGGACTTCAGATCCAATGTGTTTTTTTTCCAGTGTAATTTGAGCGGATTTCCTTTTAATTTAAGCTTAAATCTGATTGAATCAAGAGTCCTTTTTCTTGTCAATGTTTTCAAGAGTCTGGACTCTAGATCCAATGTGTTTTTTTTTTTTTTTCAGTGAATCTGATGGAATCAAGAATTCTTTTTCTTGTCAATGTTTCCAAGAGTCTGGACTCTAGATCCAATATGTTTTTTTTTTTTAGTGTTTCACGTCCGACCTCTCTGATTGGCTTGATCCACTGCAGTCCACTGTGTGCCGGAGGGGACCGTGGAATGGCGGGAGCGGGGGCGAGGGGAGGGAGTTTGGGACGTGTTTCTGAATCAGGACCGGGTCGCCGCCGCCGCCGGGACTGCGGCTGCATTATTGGTGCGCTTCGGCTGCACATGGCGCTGCATAGATGCACCCAAACTCCCGTCCCCCTCCCCCGACCCGTGACAGACGAATCAAGTCCCGAACGCCCGGCCAATCAGACCGCTTCGCTCGCCTCCATCTTCGGACCGTTGATCCCAATCTCAGTCGGGCGACCCCCCCTCCCGTTTGACCCAACTCCACGCAGCGACGCACTCTCCAATGGTGCGTCGGCTAATATTTGGATTGGATTCATTGGTAGCTGAACGTTACCAATTCATTTGATGTTGGTGGTGTTATATTCGAGTGCAACATACCGATTATTCTGTGCAGTATACTGCCGTGCAACACAAAAACGCCATTTTACATTTTTTGGAAACAATCTATCATAGTAGAAAAACTTGTGTACCTTGGATGAATATTTTTACAGAATTCTTTTGCAAATACTATCAAGAACTTAACCTGAAAATTTAAGGAGCATTGGTAAAACAGTTTTTATTTTATAAAGTGTTAAGTTCCAAAAAACGAGGGAAAATCTTGATGGATTTACGGCGTTCTTGCTTATTACGGCATTGTGCCATTTCATATTATATTATGTAATACATTTTATTACATTATATTCTATTTAATATCTCGATGGCAAGGTGGTAAAATAATGTTGGGTCCACAGTATTTTAAAGGGGAAACAAGCTCATGAAGTTCACAAATTTCAATTGGAGTCAAACCTTTTGAGCTCTAATGAGCTTGAGCTCGGTTTTGTATACTGATTCTCATTTCGGCTGGCTGAAGGGTTTCGACTATGATTGAAGTGTTTTAATTTTTTTGGCCTTGTTTTCACCGCACACTTTGTTACGTACAGTTTGAGCCACGTTCCTCAGTGTTTTTATCTTGTATATTGATGACTAAAGTTCAAAACCATGTAACCCCTTAATGGTGTTTCGACATGTCTGATTCTAATTTTTTCCTCTTCTTTTTTTCCTTTTTTTTGGGGAAACAAGCTTTAAATCTTGACAAATTTACAAAATATTCTGATAAGAGAGAAGAAAAATCAAGGTAATCAAGTTTTCGGAAAAATATGTTAAATAGCTTTCTACATTGAAATTTGGTATGAAAGAAAAAGTCTTGTGTCCGCGTTGTATGAAACACGAAGATAAACAAGAATATGTTGAATAAGGATGTATTGGCGCAAAACGCACATCACAATAAAGCAGTCTTAACATTTTTTGGGTGGATTTTATGCGTTGCAATTGGGCATGGTGCATCATTAAAGTTGACTTAAGACCTCCCTTAAAAGGCGACGTTCATGCCATAGAACTGGCCGCCAGGGCGAAGGTCGTCCGGTCACTTTTGGATCACGGTTCACCCCTCAAATGGTTATACGGTTTCCTTTTACAGTTTTTCTCCTTCTTAAGATGTCATTTTTCCTTGAATGACACTTGCAGTTATGCAGTCTTTTGAACTGAATCGCTGTTTGCTGAATAGTGCTCTTGCTGGCATAATCTAATTTCGACATACTTTCATAAATCAAATTCAATTCTCACGATCAAGAACAACCAGACAGAAATCTCATGGTTCATCGAAATTAAAGTTAATTGCATCAAAATATTCGTACGTGGTTTTATGGCCCAAACTGGTAACCCCCCAACTTGGTATTCAGATTGGAACCTTTCAGCTCTTACAGTCCATTGAGTTTTATACCAAATATTGTAGTGATGCGTCTTTATATAACGGAGGACTCATAATTATTTCATACTCTTATTCTGTGACCGGCACTGACGCAATTATTATTACCGAATATTCTTATCGGTACACATAAAAAATGAGAATCTAGGACCACTTTTTGCAAGAATATTATTTAACAATCTCATATTAGGAAAAAAGATAAAACTCTTCATACGTATGAGAAGCAATGCCAGCAGCCACCGCCCCTCTTCCTCCTACCCTCCGTCCATTTTCTCTGTCTTCCCTCACGCTTGACAGTACGTCATCGATATTGATAAGTGATTGGTAGGTAAAACGAATTTCAAGGCACACTTTCAGTTCATTCTTAAGTTTTTTTATTTGCCCCCAAAATGGCTGACTTCAGGAACCTGAATTTTGTTTGCTCTGCAGTGCATGGCGGGTTCCGACCTATATTACGGATTTTTATTGCGCTAATACGAATTGAAAAAATCCGAAAGGGAAACCTCTTAGGTGCATTCGACCAACCAATGAGAGAAGTCCGTTAGTCGATTAGATTTCCCTTTTTACATCGGCATAGATCGCTTTGTGATAGTGAACCTGGAGAGCAATATAGGGATAGCCCCAGTGAAATACGCGCTGGCTGACACTATTTCGTGTGAAAAAACAGGCGATAAATGGAAAAGATAGTGTATGTATTTGTTTAAGTAGAAAGAGACAGAAACATATAATGAACTGTCATTGGTGGAAATTGTAAAGAGGATTAGAAAGGTGGACTGGAAAAAAAAATCGACAACTCTGCAGTTGATCACTATGAGAGATAAAATGGGTAAACACTTTTATGGATGCAATCCAACGCAGAAAGAAATGCTGCGTACTTTGACGCCTTAACACTTGAAAGGTGACTTAAGCTAAAATTCAACTAGTCAAGTTACTAGGAAGGGCGAAAGGAACAATGTGTCAGGTCAATTTCTAGTCTAACGAAATCGAACATTATGGAGTCACCATGATAAAATAACCGCATAAGTAAAAAACATATAGTGGAAACTTACCTTGATTATGTAACGAAATACTGAGGTCTCAAGGAAAAAAAATAATCCAATGTGATCTGTAACAGAGATCAAAAAAATTACTTTACATGTCAGTGTAAATAAATCATAGGAGAAATTAAAGAAGTCGCGTTTTTCATTATCAATTCAGTATGCCGTATCATAATAAATTTTGAGGGCATATACCTGTACAGCTTCGTATTTGTGGATTTGCCTATGTCTCCCTGATTTTAAAGAGATGGATGTGCACCTATCGTGAGGATTTTAAAAAATACGGGGAGTACGCCGCCATGACAGCTTGTCGGTCCAACCCCTGGATGCGGTTCGCGCGTTAGGCGTTATAAGTTACTCTCAAACTTATATGTATGATTTTAGAACGTATCCTAGTTTAGGATATTAGTGGACTTGGATACTTCGCAATGATCCGAATCCCCACCTCCCTTGAAAAAAATTTGTACATTTATTGAATTATAATATTAAATTAATCGTCGTGATAGTCGTTGCAAATTGACAGCAAATGCATCATAAACGTTTCAGCATGAGGCTACTCAGTTACTGTGCATAGCTGCTGACCTTCTCTATAAATGGATTTCAGTTCAGTTCCGAAGACAAGGAAACTATAGTTTCAGATGAATAATTTTACCACCGATAGCTACTATAAAAATATGGTTTTTGGTGAACCCATGGCATGGCGTTCCTGTTGCTACCGTTTTCACCTCATTACTGACCGATTTTCAGATCATGGGAGTCGAAAATGACATCATATTCGACGTCATGACCAGACAGCTTATCTGGTATGGTCATGTAAATAGAATGACGGACGAAAGGCTGCCAAAGAAGTTGCTTGATTGGGTTCCTCCTGGGAGGAGACGAAGGGGACGCCCAGTGAAAGGGTGGCGACAGGGGGTTTTAGAAGAAATGAGGGTTTGTCAACTCTCTGAAGGGTTTTGGGAGGATAGGGTACTTTGGCGGCTAGGGGTCGCAGAGCGCCAAAGAGCGCTATAAAAGCGAATTTATACGTACATACTGACCGATTTTTTCTGTACAAAATTTCTGATGCCTGGAAATGTTTAAAATTTGGATAGAATCAGATTTCCGTAAATCTTTACTTTGTGCACGTATTCTCTTCTAAAGTGTATAAATCGAAAAAAAAAAAAAAAAAAAATAGTTTTTGATTTCCAACAACCATAGACTGAAAGCGGTTCAAATCTGGGTCTAATGGGTTTATCGAAGTCAAGCGGCAACGCAGTGTCTGGTGAGTGTAGCCCGTGTAGCATGCGTACAAACGACCAATTACGGGGGAAAAGCACGTGATGAGAAGCAACTGGTTTTGCAAATGTTTTTGCAACGACGAGTAGCGCGCCGCGCCGGCCGGCGAGACGAGACACATTACTTAGGTAGATCAATAATCTTATACAAGCATTACTGGGGCAAACAGCCGAGATCGGAACATTGTCCCCCTCCCCCCTCCCCCACCCCGCAGCCCCTGTCTGGGTCCCCCAGGATCCCCCGACCCCTTCCTCCCATTTCTAGGCTGTCGTCTGCCTTTGAGACTGGAAAGTAATTGTGTTAGACCTTTGGCCGACTTTCCGACACTTAATTCACAAATCATCGGCATCATTCTTTGTGCTCGCGCTAAGATTTATTCATGGTAGAGGAATCACCCCCCTCCCCTTTTCACCTTCGCCCGTTCGGAAAAAAGCCATCACAAAATCAGATATTGTCCCGAGTGAAGACTTGCTTTTTTCTTTTAACCGTCTTAAGTCTCAGTCTTAAGTCTAAACTGTATCATATTGTAAAATTTTAAATCCTAAGCTAGGAGTTCAATAAATAATGTTTTTTTTTTTTTTTTTTTTTTTTTTTTTTTTTTTTTAAAAAAAAATGACTGGTGGGATTTGATCATTTAAAATTTTACTAATTCGACTATGAAATTAATTTCATTGAACTATAAATGAACCGTGAAAAGCAGAAAGAAACCAAGCCACGTCAGCTATTGCCAAATAGGCAACCTACTTTTTAGCATGTGAACGTTTGTGCGGATTATTTTTCTACAAATTTCAGTGAATTTTTTGCAAAGCACGAAAAAATTCCTTAAAATTTTCAGGTGAATCCGCACAAATACGTTCTCTTGTAAAAAATTAAATTGCCCGATTGAATTTGGCAATAGCTGATATGGCGCGGTTTCTTTCTGTTAAACGCGCGCGGTTCAATTAGCTCTTTTGATTTGTAATAATATGTCTGTTGGGTCGCGATTTGATTATTAGAGAAACAGACTTTCATAGAACATAAATAGGAGTTTTATACGATATAATGCATGTGCATAATTTAAGGAAATAAATGGTTAAAATTTGGCATGAAGATGACGACTTTGAAAAAAAAAATACTAGCAATTTTGTAAGTAAATTTTTTTAAAAAAAATTTCTTTTAAATTGGCCTCTCTTTTCTCGATCCTTCGGTGATGGACTCAAATTTACCGACATACCACGTGAGACGTTACTCCTTAGTCTGCTTGGGAAGTGGATTGACGGAAGCATGCTCTATTCGCCGAACACACCCGAGACAATTTTTTTCTCTCCTTCGATAAAAAAAAAGAAAAAGAAGAATGAACGGAAGTAGACTCCAGACGTTCTTTCCGCTGGCAGGATAAGAACAGAGAGGAAGAAGACAAATGATACTTGCTTTATCAGAGCTCGCAAAATTCTTCGATGACGTTATTCTGTCTGCGAGAGGGCAAATTTGACAGTTGACTAAAATTTTAAATCGCGAGAACAGAGGTGTTCATCCTAGTTAAATGTTGTTGCCAGCCAGATTTTCCTTTTCTGCTCATAGTCGAACAGTAAAAATAAATAAATAATGCCGGAACAGCAGACGAATAGTCTAAACTACACGCATCGACACTTATTTTTACTCTACGACATGAACGGAACGTTTTACAATGGTGTGATGTAGCCCGAAGATAAAATACAGTTGTCAACAGTAATTTTGAAGGTCTTGACCCGAGGAAAAAAAAAATGTCTTGATGTCTACTCCGTTTCCTGTGTGGGCAGTATAGTGAAGTGCCTAAGCGGTGTGACGAGCTTTTACACGTGGGTGCACATCTGCCACTCTGGCTCGGGTTTTGTGAACGGGAGTTTATTTTCATTTTATTTTTTCATTGCTCAAATCATGATTGATCTGTATATTTTTTGACGTAAAGCGTATTACCAATTTGTTTGACTTACAATGTGACGATTATCATGTGTCTGTACAGGCGTATAGTTTTGATAAGTTGAGATGAGGAAGAAAATACCCTTCACTACTGAGGCCTAATTAGAGTTTAACAAGAATGTCCATTGAAATCTAATAGACGAATTCATAGGTAGACACAAAATGACGATTAACGCTCCTTGAAAAAATGATGACTTGTGGAATAAAAAGAAAACTACCGGAAAGTAAGTGTATTTAAGGTTGGTCTACAGCATATGACATCAGTGATCAAGAAGCCAGGCTGAAGAGTGCAGGCGTCTCAAAAATATTTCGAGCCTTTTTTTTTCAAATTTTCAGGGGTTTTATGTCAATTTCATCGCAACTTATTTAATGTTTAACAATTTTTGGAAAAAATTTGACTTAAACTTAATACTTCCTTAGGTTCTTCCACTGTGCAACACTACACGCCACGACCTGTGATTATGTAAAATCCAGTGGCATAGTCCATGTTGCAAATGAATGTCTGATGAAAAAATAAGCGTGATTTCAGACATGCGATAAGAATTGTCGAAATGTAAAATCAAGTGATAATAAGAATTGAACTGTCTGGTGGTCATTAAATTTTTCGGTGGCGGGCTTTTTCAGAAAGGATTTGTTTAAAAATTAATTACTTTCACACAATTAATAAGAGCCAAATGAGTAGGACTGCGAGCTTATTCATAAGGACTCAGGCTTAGAGTTAGAATTTTTCGAGTTCAGTGGCAGGTTTTTAAAAAAAAAACAATCACATTTAAAATTAAGTAAATAAAAGAAACCCTAGGAATTGTAACGCCTCTACGTTCTACGCTCGTCTCCCACACGAGTATGCGTGTACTTGTGTTGCTCCTTGCGACGCAACGCAAGCAACTATTACTGCTCTCAAGCCGCTCACATTGCCTACTTCCGTATTGAAGGCGAATGGGTCAGAATGAGCGCGCATCGCAGCATAGCGGACTACTGTTTATTTGCAGTCCCATGATTGAGTTCATTCTGACCAGTTCGCCTTCAATACGAAAGTGGGCAATATGAGTGGCTCAGGAGCAGTAATAGTTCCGTGTAGTGATGTAACCACGCTCATTCATTTTAAAAGTTATGGTAGCAGACTACTATCTATTAACAGTGCATTGTTGCGCAATGCGCACACATCTTGACCAGTTCGCCTTCATTGCCGGTAGGCAATATGATCTGCTTCGGAGTAGTGATGGTTGCTTGTCTGATATAATCCGTAGCGTGTAAAATGCATATTTCTATAAGATTCACACCTGCCAATTCAATTCAAAATTTAAAATTTTATATTTTAAATTGCTTCGAGACTCAAAATCTCTCTGTCGGAAGAATATTCTGCACAAATTTCAAGCCATAGAGTCGACTTGCTCCTCTCGGAAAAAATAAACTAGGAGCGGAGATTTTGAAACATCGCAATCGATATACAGAAGGTATTCAATCGTTCAAAATCGCCAACATGACAACGCCGCCAAGGGCGGTGATCTCAGAGTGGAGAGCATTGCACAGATTCCCATACAAACATAGACGCAGATGAAAGACAAAACACAAGCGCAAAGCAAGGTGAAAAAGTGTCGGAGTTGTAAGCTCAGAGCTAAGGCAAATGGCAAAGAAAAGGCCAGACGTCTAGATGTACCGCCGTCGGCGGGAGGGGGGTAACGGGGGAGTCGGGGGGGCTGGGGGCCGCCGGAGAGGGGGGGTGGCGGGGGTGCAGGATTATTATGCTGCCTCTGCCGGCTCCGGCTATACGGTCTTGGGTTTGACTTCCCCCACACTCACAGGGGCCGAAATACGCTGCTCCGTGCACAGCTAGCGCTCGTTTCCAGCATTTCGACCGTTGTCTCTACCGCTTGCATCTCCATCTAATAGTCTGTCTCTCTGTCTCTGTCGTCGTTGCCAGATTTAGCCCGGTTTGCGGTCGTTCGATCGAACCAGGGGCGGACTGGGACCGAAAAAGTAACCGAGAAAATCGCTCTAGCGCTTGGATCTGCCTATTTTAGTCGTTTTTTTCCTCCGATCGAGAAGAACCGGCCTAAAATCACTCTAAAATTCAGCCGGCCTTGACAACTGACTAGCAAACTACGAGGTGTTTAGGAATCTCTTGACTTGAACCCAAAGGAAAATGACTAGAAACCTCCAAAAGTTGAAGTTTTTGCCAGTTAAATTAAAATTTAAAAATTTAGAAGAAGATAAAGGAAGAAAATGGAAAAATGCCTCTTTCTAGGGAGAGAGAGAATAAAAAAGGTAGAAAAAGAAAAACGGGAGAGAAAAAGAGAAAGAGGAAAAAGAAGAAAAAATGATTCACTTAAAAATGCATTCGCATTATTTTTGACTTCAAAATTGGCAACTCGGTGTTGTCCTCTCAGCAGTGTCGAGTAGTTCTACTTCCGCGACACGTGATTTTGGCATAGTTCAGTGCAAATTCTGACAACGTCGCTCGTTTTTAAAGTTCCGCTGGCGGCGCAAAATTAAAATTTCATTACCGGTGTTCACTGGCCGTCGTACCCTACCGCGTCCCGCTGCGCAGTGGATTGGAGGCTCTTGATGGAGATTTCCAACCCTTTTCCTTGACCCCGCTCTCCCTCCGTCCACCCTTCTGGCCCCTTTGTCGTCGACACCTCATCAAGAAATTAACAATTAAAGAGCAAGGAAGAATTTAACAGGTAAGTCCAAAGCTATACTTATTTCGTGGAGAATGAACGAAAAGCCAGCCCTCAGTAACTACCATCAACCGTGCAACACAATTTGGGTTCACTACAGAGCGAATAATCCTGATAAGCCCGCGTTGGATGTTTTTTTAAAGGCTTTTCCTGATTAGGCTCGACCGAGCAGTTCGTCCTGACACAAAGGCGTAACTGCATTTCACCATGAGCTCTGGCGTCCATACAATTCAATGATTTTCCGGGCTCATCTCAATTTGTAGTTACGCCCTTTTGTCAGTCGACTGACGAGTAGTGCTATAGCCAGTGCCGTAGCCCAAAAGCCGTATCCGTCTGCGGTTTTTGTTCAATTACTCATGCACTGAAAAACACCCTGGAACTAAAAGCCGTATTTATTACGAGCTGAAAAGGTCCCGTTCGAGCTTCGGGCTTATAGACCGTAAATTCTGAATTTAAAACATGTAGTTCTAGGCACTGAACCTGCAACTTTGATAGAATACAGAAAAAACTAAAAGGCACGGCCCACAGATCCGGTGCGTTTCCTCAGACAGAACAAAGCATGCTAGTAAGGAAAAGTACAAGTCTACGTGATTTGCAGCTGAGGGAGACATCTGGGTGAAGGTGAATTCTCAGGAGCATTTACTATAAAATGAAGAGAGATTGAAGAGAAATGAATTTTCTGAAGAGAAATGAAAGAGGGTTATTCAAAATCGGCGATTTTACCCTACGCTTGGATTTTGCCCGGAGTTGGATATGTTGTTCCCTATCACAAGACACGCCTTTTTCCGGCATTGGCAAGTTCACCCGAAATTTTTCCCGCGCGCTACAGCGTTGCCAAGTTGAAAACAGGCAAATTCCGTAAGTGGCATCAAAATTGAGCTATGAAGTTACGGTTTTAACGAAAATTCTCTAAAAATTACGCACTTTTAGGAAATGACCATGTTTCTAATGTCGCATTAATTTTAACATGCATTATTGCCAAATTTCCGATTTTTAAATTCGACAAATGTTACATATCCGCAAATACCCAAAAAGGCTATCTTCAAATTTGAATAAAAAGTTGTCTAATCGATAGTTCGTTCGATTCCGCATCCATCGATATATTATAGCTCGCTAGGAAACTTTTGGTTCGCGAGATATCATCATTTTTGTGAACAGCTTTATGGAGCGACGACGCTTTTTGAGTACGGGCGGATAGAAATTTTAGCCTCCAAAAACACCGGGTAGCATTAATTCCATGGATTCCTATGTAATTTTTGGCGCTGAATCCGAATTTGACCATTTCATAAAAAAATTGTCACCAAGATGTTGCCAAATTTGGCAAAAATTGCTTAAAATCGGCCTTTTTGGCGGATTATAGCCTGTGACTTGCCAGGAGTTGATCACACGATAAAATTGGTTATTTCCACAGTTAAAACTCGTTAAACTATCTACAAGCTGAGTCAAATTCTTTCTGCTCACGGTAAAATTAAACGCGCGACAAGCAGCAAACTGAAAAAAAGACACCAAAATTGGCGCTTTTGCGGTTTTTGTCGTAAGTTTCTTGTTTTCCGATTAAGAGAATGTTTATTGACTATACTAATGAACAACATGAGCAGAATTTAATAAAATTGAACAATAAAATAAGATCGAACATATTCCAATGTTGCCAAGCTTAAACAAAATACTTTAATTTTCGCTGGTTTTTTCGATATTATTGTCCTATATTCTTTGTTCACCTCTTATTTTTAAATTTTATAAATGTATCTCTCTTACAAAATAATACACTTCTGTAGAATAATTTAATTTTCAACTTAGATATATACTAATGACTAGGGTATTTAGTTCAGAGAGGAAAAATTCATAAAATAGTGAGTTTTAACGAATCGTGTCAATAAACCACATTTTGAAACAATAATGGAAAATTTTCTGCTAAAAATTAATGAATAAAATGTACTCCTCAGACTGACTTCATTAAAACAAGACAAGACGCATTGCAATATTGCCAAAATTACGTACAAGTCGTTGAATTTTGGCGGTATTTGACCGTTATTATTCATTACCCTATATTTAGTATACAATTTTATTTTATAATTCTGAGATAATGGAGTTTAATAGAAAAAAGTAACGACACCAAACTGAAGAAGACGCCCAGGAAAGGACAATAAGGGGCTTAAAAAGGAACAAGGGCGCTCCAAATTACTGAGGACCTGTGGGACCTGTGGGTGGACAAGGGACTATAGCGGTTAGGCGTCGCGGGGCCCGAGAGACCGCTGTTAAAGCGGCTCTTTATCCATATATTATGTAATAACAATACAATAGTTTGTCGTTACACTCGGCGTAATTCAGATTTTCCTAAGAAACATTCTCTTAATCGGAAAACAAGAAACTTACGACAAAAACCGCAAAAGCGCCAATTTTGGTGTCTTTTTTTCAGTTTGCTGCTTGTCGCGCGTTTAATTTTACCGCGAGCAGAAAGAATTTGACTCAGCTTGTAGATAGTTTAACGAGTTTTAACTGTGGAAATAACCAATTTTATCGTGTGATCAACTCCTGGCAAGTCACAGGCTATAATCCGCCAAAAAGGCCGATTTTAAGCAATTTTTGCCAAATTTGGCAACATCTTGGTGACAATTTTTTTATGAAATGGTCAAATTCGGATTCAGCGCCAAAAATTACATAGGAATCCATGGAATTAATGCTACCCGGTGTTTTTGGAGGCTAAAATTTCTATCCGCCCGTACTCAAAAAGCGTCGTCGCTCCATAAAGCTGTTCACAAAAATGATGATATCTCGCGAACCAAAAGTTTCCTAGCGAGCTATAATATATCGATGGATGCGGAATCGAACGAACTATCGATTAGACAACTTTTTATTCAAATTTGAAGATAGCCTTTTTGGGTATTTGCGGATATGTAACATTTGTCGAATTTAAAAATCGGAAATTTGGCAATAATGCATGTTAAAATTAATGCGACATTAGAAACATGGTCATTTCCTAAAAGTGCGTAATTTTTAGAGAATTTTCGTTAAAACCGTAACTTCATAGCTCAATTTTGATGCCACTTACGGAATTTGCCTGTTTTCAACTTGGCAACGCTGTAGCGCGCGGGAAAAATTTCGGGTGAACTTGCCAATGCCGGAAAAAGGCGTGTCTTGTGATAGGGAACAACATATCCAACTCCGGGCAAAATCCAAGCGTAGGGTAAAATCGCCGATTTTGAATAACCCTCTTTTTACTGTAAATGAATGAGTGAATGTTCCGGCTAATGTTACTCATGTAAGGGCGTGGTAAGGACTAGCTGGACATCCAAAAGTCTACCTTGGTCCAATATCAGTCAGTTTACCTTGGTTTCCGTGGAGAATGATAGAGGAAAGGTGAGAGTTCTGATCCGTAACTCGAATATACCCTCGGACTGAGACAAGGAGAGGAAAAGAAAGAAGAAATTTATCTTGGTGCTACTTGAGTTTTAGAAGGAAGTAACTCTTAAAAGCTTCCCCTAGAAGATTATTTCGCGCGACAGAAAATTTGGCGGCAAAAGAATTGATGTGAAAAGATTCTAGAAGGACGCACATTCCCTTTCCATTTAGCCTTCAATTTTCAAAGTAGGCCAGAAACTATCCTCCGTGTGGTAATAGTTGCCTATTCAAAGATTCGCGTCATCTTGTCTACGAACCTTGCCCAGCAGTAAATAATGATACCAACTAATGATTTTAAAGTAGCTCTGTTCTTCTGCTCAAGTCTCCAACATTGATGATAAATATAAAAAATTATCTATAGAAAAGCCTCCGTCCCGTCTTCTTTATAGGTCATGCCTCGGAGTGAAGTGCAATTTCAAACAGGGCGTGAGTGAATATTATGACAATGTAAATGGGTATATGGATGGTATGCATGCAACCGATGGGACGCACTAAGAGGCTTAACCGAACAGCTTGCATGGTCTGGCAACTTTTCCTGCAGTAAGTCGCGCACGCTTCGTTATTTTCACAGACTTTTACGTCCAAATTAATTGAGGAAATAAGTATACGGCTAAAGTTGACCATCAAAATCGATCCTGATAATAACCCGAAAATATCTTTAAATGGTATCGTATTTTAATACTTTTCTCAGAACTGCGGGCTTTTAAAGAAATCCTGTCCATTTAAATTTATGCCAAAACAAGATTATTGACGTTCATGGAATTAGATTACGACGAACTTATAAATCCACATCATGCATCTAAATAATATTTTCCTCTCGCCTAACGGTAACGATTAAAATCTCAAGAGCTAACCGACTTCTTCGGGAATGTACATGAGGCAATTAAGACTGGGTGCATCGCCATGCTGATTTCTTTCTTCTTCTTTTAAAAAATGAGCTTTCAAGCCAATCTAATTGAGCTCCAATCTATGTGTATACAGAAAGATCGTGACCGTATCTACGGGGGTGAATAAAATACATCTCTCAAAAGTCTTTACAATTTTCATTCAAAATTGGCCCTCTTAGGGGAAAGACAATGAAAGAAAATATTGAACCCCCTGAGGTGCATACCTGCCAGATAATTGCATTTGTTCGTATCTATTATCGCTTTGTTAATTGCATGTACTTGTAGACATTGCAATGTGGCATCAAGACACTGGCTTGATTCCCGTATAAGAATTAAGTATACCTATGATAATATGAAGCAACATCCCATAATGTATGTAACTCTGGGCAGGAGGAATACCAACTGAAGTTGGATTTACATACATAGGTGCGTACTAAGCAGAGTAACATGTAACATATCTATCTATCCTCTCCCTTCCTTAACTCAATATCTTTTCCTCTTTTCAGTCTCATTTCCCTCCTCATTTTCTCTTTGCGTCTGTTTTCTCGATCGTTCTTTCTCTTTCAATATAAGAGTGGGTTCGTCTGTCTGGTCCTATCTCTCTCTCTCTCTCTCCCTGTGCCACTTAATTTTCCCTCCAGCATGACGATACCACCGCCCCCTCTCTTTTTCATATTCCTTTCTTTTCCGAAACCGGTTGCATAATGGCTCTTTGCTTTATCTTCCTCCGTGCTCCACCTTTTCCTCAGACATTTACTTCACTTACCAGGCTCAAGCCACTAACCAGCTAAATGCATTTAAGTGCATATTTAATTTAAAGCCGACAACAAAGTAGGGGGGGGGGGCTTACCACAGGATAGACCGACAAAGAGTGCAGAAAACCAACCCTGTAGGCTCGATGAGTTCGTGGACAAGTAAAAAATGTCCCTTCAATCAGAAACCATTATTCTTAATGTGGACTAACGGGCGAGGGGTGAGTTAGAGAAGAAGAAAAGAAGAGACACTGTTGAGATTAAAGACCGAAGGAATCGAAGTTTGGCAATATTTTCTTCATGGCAAATATTATAATTTAAAATCTATCTAGAGTAATTTTTATTTTCGCAGATTGATTTTTTATGATCAAACAGCTCGTTTGATATGCTCGTTGTCATATGATAACAGGATGACAACAGAAAGGCTACCAAAGCAGATGCTGGATTGGGCTCTTCCTGAGAGGGTACGAGGGGTTACGCTCAGTAAAAGAATGGGGACAGGTAATTTTGCAAGAAATGAGAGAGTGCCAACTCGCGAAAAGACTGGATGACAGGGTACTAACTTTTGCTGCTAGGTGTCGCAGAGCGCCAGAGAGCGCTTGAAAAACGGCTATTTTCTACATGTAATTTTGTTTTATAAACTGTGCATGGATTTTCTTCAATGGGAGTAATAAAGCTGCAATTCTATGTTAGTCTCATTCTGGAATACCCATATTGAGGCATTTTTAGAGAGTTCACAGTTAGACACGTGACCTGCAGTTTTTCGGATTATGGTCAAAAATTTGGAAAGGAAACGGAAACGAGTGGCAATAATAGTTGATGGTTGATTGGAGTGTAACGGTCTTATTTTTATGACGTGAAGGGTCATAGTTGCTCGTCCACACGTCATGTTTTTAAGATCTTATCACCTCCTCCGTCTTCCACAAAGAATTGAAAGGAGAGATTATGGACACTATATTTAGGAAACTTTTAGCCCGAGGAAGTGGACTGTAATTCAACGTGAAAATTGACGTGGTGGAACTGGGTAAAAAGAAAAAAATAGCCACTTCTATTGTAATTTGAGATTTTGATAGTCATGTTCCTCCAATGTAGCTCAAAATGAGTCGAATGATCATGGTATCACTTCTATCCATTCAAAGTATTAAAGAAAAATCGCGAAAGACCCCATGACCCTCAAAAAAGTATACTTATTCCAGAAATTCTATTCGTAAATTATTTCTGGAGTTAGGTATGTGGTAACAAATTTTTCTACGCATTTAAAGCTCTCACTAAGCAAAATAAAAATGTTGACTCTTAAAAATCAGTTATGTTTCCAAAGATATAAGCCATGATTGTTTTGACTCTGAGAGATGGATTTTTATAACCAATATCACCTCGCAAACATGTCTAACGCATCAATTAGGACACGCATTATTCAAAGATAAAATTACAGCAACCCACGTAAATCCTCTTTCCGAGGTTTAAGTGAAAAAATTATTTTGGTTATTTGCCCTCGGTGCGATTTTCACCAGCGCCCAGCGCGAAAAATATTGGATTAGATCAGATTTTTCTGTATTTGTAACTCACAAAAGTACAACCGAAGGTCAATGCCTTAAATGATAAGCTATAGTGTAATTAATCACAATTAATTTTAAAGTCTCTCGACATCGCACCACTCCTTCCTCTCTTTATTTTTGCAGATTTATACTTTTAATTTTTATTTAAATTAATTCAATGGAACGGTTCATCTAGAAAAATTATATGCCCTCTTGCCCACTAAGAATCCAGTACCTGTCACCAATCACTTCGTTTAATATTGAGACAAATTAATACATTAAGTTGGCGAGGCCTTCAGATTTTGAAAATTTTGACTGATCAAAAAAGGAAAAATATTCCTGAAAGATAATTCAAAAGCTAGGAAAAACTGGTTTTGTTTACACTGGAAAAAAAAAAAAAAAAAAAAAAAAAAAATTTCGTAGGTATCTACACTGGAAAAAAACACATTGGATCTAGAGTCCAGACTCTTAAAAACATCGACAAGAAAAAGTACTCTTGATTCAATCAGAATCTAGCTTAAATCAAGAACCAAGCCTCTTAATTAAAACAGATTTCGTTTTGATTTAAGCAAAATCCGATTTAATCAAGAGTACTTTTTCTTGTCAATGTATTCAAGAGTCTGGACTCTAGATCCACTGTGTTTTTTTTCCAGTGTAGTGATGGCCTAGTGGCTAAAAGCCCTTACTTTTTCAGTCTTTTTGTGAAGTGTACTCGTGAGTATTGCTACTAAAATGTTTTTCTAAACATTCCGCTGTCACAGCGCGATACAACTACTCAACAGGTAGCTTATAGTGCATCGCCTCTCTTGATGATACTCCTATCAAAACGTGCGGAGCGCGATTCGCAAATTGGTGAGCGCGGGACAACTTCCGAACTTGCAAACTTTTCAAGGACATCATTCGGCGAAACCTTATCAAGCTCTGGAGTGGATATCAATTAGAACACATAAATTTCATTCTATCTCTTGATTTTTTTGCTTTTTCTCTCTCCAAGTCAACTCTCGCTATAACACCAGTCCAAGTTTATTGACTCATCGGAATCACTGCCTTATCGAATGTATTCATCGTCAGTCGAAAACTCGACCACTTAGCAACGCGTCGCGCGGCGCGGACACCGCGCCACCGGTCTTTGCCGAATTTGTGGATGTAAGGAACGGGGTTTTCAAATTAAGGTTGAATTTTCGGATTTCCTTTTTATTGCTCTAGGCTAATCAATTTAGAGATCGTTTCTTCTTCATGGGAAATTCGCACCGGTTGCGTAAAATTAGACGAAGTCATTACACAACCTATTAGCGGTACGTTTGGAAACCTTAATGTCTAATCTAAAGACGCGATCATTAATATTAAGTAATATTTATCAAAACTTATGGCAACGTGAAAGTATGTTCGGGATTGAAATTACTGCCTAGTTAATTATTGAAATAAAATTCGGTAAAATCATTGACGAGAGTCCACAAATGATGATGGTCAAGACTTCCGGTCTCGCTAAAAAGTGACAAAAATAGGACTAAACTTACTTGAAATTATCGGCAAGTATGGAGAATAATGACAACATTCATGAGCATGGACTCACCTGAAACAAAACAAAATCGACAACGTTCAAATTGAGGAAATTTTCGCAGTAAAAATGAAATAATTCAGCTAATTAATGGTTTTCTCTTCACTTGGTGTACGTGCAGCCTGCTGATAATTATTCAATCCCTGTACTGAAAACAATATGGTAGATTTTACCATACTCTGACACAGTGATTCGAATACGGTAATAAACAACAGCCTCTATGACAGCATTTACCGTACTATGGTAAGTATCACCAGTGTTCTGGTGAATACTGCTATAATTCTGGTTATTTCCACTAAAAAGTATCAGAGTGTAAAAAATCATGTAGACTCACAGTAGATGTTATCATACTTTTTTTGAAGTGTGACTGTCCAGTGACTCAGTCCACGAGTCTCCTAAAAATACGAACAGGTAATTAATTACCAAAGCGCATATTGGCGCGAGAATCCGAGACTAACGTCTTAGGTCTTCGCATCGGGAGGGGGGGGGGCTAGAGGATAGAGGGAGCTATAAAGACGAAAATCCTCTCGGATGAGAGAACATATGGCAGTAGACAGGGAGGAGCAGGGCTGATAAAGACAGCGGTCGAGAAAGAGAGGGAGATTATTATGAGACTATAGAGCTCTTCCTGGACGCTCTTCCCAGGATGTCAAGTCGAGGCAACAACTCCCGCTACTCGCCCGGGGAAGGGGCTCTTAATCAAAACTGAGTCCAGTTTAGCTTCAGGACGCCGCGGCGACGACGAAGGGGGTAGGGGGAAGGGTGTCTTGAACCCGCGATGATGGGCCCTGCAGCGTGGGGTAGGAGGCAAGGTCCAGTTTTTATGCACGGGAGGGCGCTCCGCTCCCAACCTGATCGGCCCGGTCAATACGTCCTCCGGAATTTATTAGAAGTAACGTTTGTATAATTTGCGCCAGTGTTTTTGCGCCCCACCTTTGACCTGTGAGAACCATCCGCAGATTGATTCACTTGTGCTCGACTCGGGTTTTTTCGTTCAACTTCATCTGCCGAGTAGAATAGAGTCGCCGGAATTTTTTTTTATCGGGCACATCGCATCGTCGTCGGCCGAGGGAATCAAGTTGATCCGGGGTGCCCCTCGTAATTTGACCCTGAAAATAGTGCATATTCAACGAGGGATCGGCCAGTTCGGCACTGTCTTTGCGAGCTGTGTCCTCCCCGGTCCAGCTCACTTAATTACTTTCGCGCCTCACTACCTTCGCCAAGGTAGGAAGGTTCTGACTTCGCAGCATTTCCACTCAGGACCAGGGTGAGGAGCAGATTAAGGGAGGATATCATATTCATTTCCGCTCTTAAAATTACTCCAATTTTTAAATTTAATTGGTCAAAGTTGTTCTTTGAATCTTCTCGATTATTCCCTTCGGTCTACACTCACCCCTTTCGGAAAAAACCCTAATTCGATTATTCATCATTGAAGAAATCTGAAACGAGAGAGTCGAAGAAAGTTCGGCAGCGACTGGCTTAGATTTTAATCAGAGATGTGAGATAATAATCAGAGATTTATTCCTGAAGACTTTTACGTATGCTCAGCTTTCGTAAGAGGGCTGCGTTTCATTATTTTCATCTGTTTTCCCCTCTTTTTGTTCTCCTAGGTGTTTCGATTATACCTATCTTTTAGTCTTTAAAAATATTTTTATTAACATGTTTTTTAAACTTCCCGTCCTATCTTCATCTCAGCAAATATGCAAGAAAGAGGCTAAAAAAACAGACGTAGAAGAAAAACGGACTTACAGTTAATGTATAGAGGTGTCATTTTGACACAAAACGCAAAACTTCTCCCAGACCAAGTAAAATTATAAGAAAAAAGCTCAGATGTTTCAGAGGAAAGATTGCTGTGATTGGGCCTCTGTATAAGAGGATAAGCAAATTCGTCGAGTTAACATAGCTTTTGGAGTAGAGTTGTTTCATATTCTGGCAATTGAAATCGTGTACACACTCATACTCGCTTGAGACACTGACACGATGCGATATAGGTGAATATACCCGGAAGTCTCCTAAATTTTTAAAAATTCAGGAACTGAGAGAAGCTGGCCCAAGATCAACGAGATGAGTGCTTCACATATCAACAGTTTCGAGAGGGGCTTGATGACATGTCTAATAATAAGAGGTGTAATGAAACCTCCAACTTAATCTCCCATTGAATGACGGGAAAGGTGAAAGTACGATACATGTGAGCGTCAGATATAGTGGACTAATTATATAGCTTTTCACTTCCAGGAGTCATGAAAGCTTCAATAGTCGAGAGACTCAGTAGTACGGGAGCGACTATCGCCGGGCGTTTTGTTTGAGGAAATAATCACAAATTTTACAAAAATAAGGAAAAAGTTAGTCACTCATAAAGATTATCTTTTTCACGGTCTGGAGAAAGCAGGAAAATTTGTCGAGTATGTTGAGGTATGTGTAACTTGTCGATTCGAAATCTTAAACGCTAAAAAGTTTCAGGGCTGAGTGAACCATGTGGGAATTTGAAAGAGACGAAAAACGTTTGTCAATAAATATGTGGGAAAACCCTTAAATAATTTTTTTTCTTTTTCTCCCTTCATTCCCCCTCTTGGTGTTGCATGTATAGCAGAGACGTGTATGCTTTTATTCTGAATATGTCCCCCTCTTTTTTTAACTTTTCTCCCCTTTAAGTTGGTATGAATAAATCGAAGCAGGTTTGATCGATTTTTCCAATTAGTAAAGCTTTTTTTCCCCCCAATAAAATGAACAGATATAGGAAAGAGAGCTTAAAATGATGCGGTGAAGTGAATGATTCGCGGCAACATAGGCCGAAAAGAAACCATTATAGTTCCTAACATACGATAAGCTTTAATTTAGTCGTTGAAAACTGACTATAATTCTCCAGCCAATACCTAACTCGCAGTACCATTGATTCCCGACATGAGAAATGGAAGGAACAAATATTGTTACTATGGTTTTTCAAACTATGTATCTCTTTGATTTTCGACGTGAGAACTTTCTTTGAGGGTGATGGCGTTTGTATGGGTACTTTTTTGAAATTTTTTCTACGTTTGGACGCCAAAATTCGACGTGTCATTGCCTGAATTTGACTATAAATCGACACTGGAGTTACGGCATCAAGATATTGAAAAAACTGTACATTTTTTTTTTATAATGACAATCTTATCTCTTATCTTCTTATCTTATATCTATTATCTATCAATCAATCTCAGGAGCCACAATTTTTACAGTTTAGGTTTATTTACTAGTCCTAAAGGTAAAATTCATGTTTTACAACCGGCTTTTGTTCTATTTCTCATTTGTCACACGGCCGCGATATAGGTCCCCAAAAATAAACAGGAAAATTTGGAGCATTTGTTTCCTCGTAGGGGCGCTTGCCGAAAATGGGGCTTTGGCAGAGATTCCGCGCCGGAACTTCCGGGTACAGGGGGTCAAGAGACACACCATTGCCGGCCGCACGCAACACTCTCACGGACTGCACGGATGTTCGGAAAAGCGAGGCGTCGGAGAGTTATCATTTGTGGTTAAGCCGACAACGAGGGCGACGACGCGACACGACGCGGGGAAATGACAGGCGAATTTCCACCGATTTTCCGCCTTCCACGGGTATCTCATCATAGTCGTCAACGCAGACAACGGCTCCTCGTAACTTGCTCGACCAAGCGCTCTCGGATAGTTGCGTTAAAATTCCATTCATGAACAAATGAGCAGCTTGCGGTCATAAGATCATGCCCATAAAATTTCAGGAAGATAGGGGACTTGAAGCGTACCTAATAGTAAAAAAAAAACAAAAAAAAAAAAAAAAAAAAAAAAAAAAAAAAAAAAACACCTGTAATCTGCACTTAGAGCTTGAAGCTTGCACCGGGATACAGATACAGACTATAGCCTTTGACATTTTTCTTCTTTTTTTCCCCCACCAATTTTCATAATTTGTTTGGTAAAATGTTTAGTTTTTGAAGAGTCATAAAATTATGGATTTATAATGAACGCAGGAAAATTTCTTGGAAAATAAGAAATAATGTAAATGAATAAACAAATGGAAGTCAAGGGGTTAAATAACCTCGTCCTAATGTAAAAAAAAGTTCAAAATTTTCAATAAGTAAATAATTCAAAAAGTTGGAGATGTAGCCAACGTGCGTCACGATTCAGAAAACTGAAAATCCCAATACTAAGGGAAAAAGCTCCTTCGAGGAAAATTTTCCCTCAAAGAGATTTTCAGTTTTCTGAATCGTAACGCATGTCAGTTGGCTACATTTCCAACTTTCTGTCTACACGATCGGTATATGTTTACCGCGATCAGTTTGTATAAATTATTCAAATTTTCAAATTCACAATTTCGGATATTGCTGCTGTTACTCAGTGTAGTGGAGATTTAATTCAAGATGAGATGTTACTCTGCTTATGAGCACAAGTTTTACCGCGGTTTTTCGAACCAACTCGGAAAATTTCGGTACTTTATTACATAAAGAGCAGCTTCGCAAAATTTAGGCAGCACCAGAATGGACCAGTCTGGCTACAGCTGTCAATATTATTGGGGTGTAGGTATTGCTGAACAGTTTTTTACCAAGGCAGGGCTTCAAATCTGTCATTTGCTATTGATGCCTCAACGTGACACAAATCCCGGTTTTACCATAAAGTTGTTTCCCCAAAGAGAGGTCCAGTTGCCAAAACGAGTCTCCTGCTCCGAACAACCACTCCCTCGAAAATCGTTTTCTTCGACAGCGTATATCCGAGACAGCGCGACACGCACGCGATAGTCAAAAATTTGTCAGTGTTGTTAGCGAGTGGCGGGTTGACACTTGGACCCGGGGAGTTGGGGTAACAAAAGCGGAAAGGCGCAAGCAAGGACCTCGAAAGCTGTGGGGAAGTGAAAAGGTCGTCACGTAGGACAGACGCTGGAGCTAGTGAAGCCAGGCCTTCCAATTACGCACAATCAATTTAAATAAACCTACTTATGAGCTCCTTATATTCGTTTCGATTCATCGGGTACCCCTCCTACCCTCTCCTCCACGGTGTCTGCTCTTCGACACTTCCCCCCAGGAATCATTCATCTCGTGCAAGGGTGAAAAACGACGCTGCCAAATTAGAATAATACACCCCGAGTTTGCACTCATTTTGCAGCCCAACGTTGTTGAGTTTATCACGGATTGACTATCAAGTGGGTTCAAGAAGGATTTTTATCGAGAAAAGTTTTTTTTAAAAAAAAAGTTATTGTATTTTCTGGTAGTTATAGGACAAAATTTTGGCACATTAACACAGAGGCTGTTTCTTGAAACTCCGATAAATCTAACAGGTGAGATTGTACCGATATCGATTGGTTCGACATGTGAGCATAGCCTCAAAAGTCAATTTAGAAATCTGAGGGAATGGATTTTTTGGGATAGATTTTTAACTTTTCCTAAAATTTTTGTTTGAGGTTATGTTCTATTGCTTTGAATCAAAAGATACATCGAACAAATATCGAATACGCACTGGGGGAAAAAAAACATTGGATCTAGAGTCCAGACTCTTGAAAACATTGATAAGAAAAAATACTCTTGATTCAATCGGATTTTTGCTTGAATCAAAACGAAATCCGCTTTAATTAAGAGGCTTGGTTCTTGATTTAAGCTAGATTCTGATGGAATCAAGAGTACTTTCTCTTGTCGATGTTTTTAAGAGTCTGGACTCTAGATCCAATGTAGTTTTTTTCCAGTGTGATCCATTACGGACTGTCTATCAAAAGGGTCAAAGGCGGTTTTTGATCGATTGGGACGCATAAAATTTAGGGGAAGTTTAGACGAAGAAGAAATTGTACAGGAGGAAAAGTGTGTAAACAAGTAACACTCGTAGAAACCAAAATCGCTGCTTAATCGAACACCAAAGTTGACCCACCCAGCAATTTTTCACTCTTCTGACGTATACCTAGACTTTTTTCCGGAATGCACACCCCTTCAACGGTCATTGCATCATTGCGCAAAATGGAAAATGTCAGTTGGAAAATTCAAGGCAACCCCGTTTCCCACTGAAGGCCGAGCCCTCCTTTTAAACGCATGACCCTTACTTGTAGCAGCCCTTGAGAATGTAACTTCAAGAAACTTTACCGGTAGATAGCAATTTTACCATATAAATAACAGTGAAAATTTATTTTCGGAAATGATCCCGCATTGTGCTTGCTGGAAAATGGGAAAGTAGGAAATCTATCATTGCGGTGTGGAACCGTAATCTCAAAAGACCACTAACAATATGCACATATGTATGTATGAGCCGCTTTTACGGCGCGCTAGGGCGCTCTGCGACGCCTATTCTCCACAGGAATCTGTCATGGTAGAGATCCTCCGGAAGCTGGCATCTCTCCATCTCTTCATGGATGCCCTCTACCCACCGTTTGGCTGGACGCCCTCTCCGTCGCCTACCTGGGGGGACCCACTCCAACACCTTCTTCGGCAACCTGGTATCAGCCATTCTCTGCACATGCCCATACCATACCAATTGCTTGGTCATGATATCGTGCACAATCGTCCCCTCAACGCCCATTATCTCTCGGACACGTTCATTCCTGACACGTTCTCTCCTCGAGATTCCAGCCGATCTTCGCCAGAAATCCATCTCGGTCGCCTTGAGCATTTCTTGGGTCCGCTTCTTCAACTGCCACACTTCACTGCCATAGGTGATAATAGGCTTGACAACCGAGTTATAAATCCTCTTCTTGTTGTCTTTGGAAATCCTTTGGTCCCAAAGGATCCCATTAAGCATGGCGATGGCTTTCCTTCCTAGAAGATTACGGTCCCGAATGGCCTGATCCAGCTTCCCATCCGAAGTCAGGTTCACCCCCAGGTACTTGTATTGTTCGCAACTTTCTATATGTTGACCATCCTCCAGGACTATGCTTTGCTGAGCGCCTCCGACTGACATCTTTTTTGTCTTACGGACACTAACCTCGAGGCCCCATTTGCGGTACTCCTCCACCAACTTCCGGGTCATATACTCCGCGTCATCGTGATCTTGACTTATGACTACCTGGTCGTCAGCAAAGCATAGCGTGAACAGTGTTTCTTGGTCATTTAGAGGGACGCCCATGCCGGCACACTTTCTTTTCCATTCCTTCAGAACGTGCTCTAGATATATCTTAAACAGCGTCGGTGACAGACAACATCCCTGCTTAAGCCCCTTGGTGACAAAAAAACCGTCTGAAAGCCTTCCTTGGCACTTAATTCTAGCAAAAGCCCCCCGATAAAACTGCTTGACTGCCCCAATAAGTCCTTTACTAAAACCAGTTTCTTCTAGGACTTCCCAGAGTTTCACAAGAGGAATACTATCATAAGCCTTTTCAATATCCAAAAACACTAAATGAAGCTCCTGGCCAACAATTCTCTTCTTTTCGGTTAACTGGGTAACACAGAACAGATGATCAGCGGTAGACCGACCAGCCCTAAAACCTGCTTGCTCCTCCGCCTCGAACGGGGTCCACTCCTCTTCGATCTTCGCTTTCAGCACTTTTCCATAAATTTTACTTATCGTTCCTGTCACCGCTAACCCTCTGTAGTTCCCACAGTCATCCTTCCTTCCTTTTTTATGCGACGCTGTTATCCAGGCCTCTTTCCATTCTTTCGGGATGTCATCACCGTCAATGCACTTCTGCAGCAAATCCCTGAGATGGTTAACCAACTTGCCAGTCCCACATTTAATTAACTCGGCTGGAATGTTTCCTGGCCCAGGAGCTCTTCCATTCATCAATTCCCTGATTGCTTTGACCACCTCCTCAACTCGAATTTCCATTGAGTGATCCTCGACTATATTTTCAGCATTCCCCGTTTGAAACTCTGGTCGTCCTTCCGTCAATAATTTATTAAAATGTTCGTCAAGCTGTGAGATTGTTATCGGAGATATAATGTCCCGTTTCATGTCCCTTCTTAGGCCTTTGATCAGCTTCCAGCTCTCAGCACTCTTCCTTCCCCCCAGGTATGTGTCAATCCTTGAGCAGTTGGTCTCCCAAGACTCGTTTTTCTTCCTGGTGATTAAAAGACGAACCCTCGCCTGGGCTTTCCTATACGCGCCGCGGGTGTCTGCAGTCCTAGAAGCCAGATAATCATGGTACTTTCTACGCTTTTCTTCAATTACCTCCTCTACCTCTTTGTCCCACCAGTAGGGTTTCTGTACATCCTTGCTCTCATTACACATACCCAGGGCTTCCTTCGCAGCTGAATGTATGCAACTTTTGATGAACTGGTACAACTCTTCTGCAGTATCGAAAGTTTCTACTCCCAGTTTCTCATCCAGCCGCTTCCTGTAGAGCGCTTTCACGCTTTCATGCTGTAAGCTATCGATGTTGTAGTGCACTTGTTCGATCTTCGTTCCTTGTGGCTGGCACTTCTGATGTTGCAAGGTATTCCTCTGCAGCCCATACTTAACCGGAAATGCAATCTCCGCCTTGAGAAAATGGTGATCACTACCACAGGAGAACCCCCGGCAAACTCTTACTTGTTGAACCTTCATGGTACTCGTTTGCCTGGTGACCGCGTAGTCGATGATTGACTTCAGCCCCCGAGTTTGCTGAACCCACGTGTACTTATGGATATCTCGATGTTGGTAGAATCCGTTCAGTATTTTCAACTCGTTTTGTTCACACATATCAATAATGCGTGCACCGTTGTCATTCATCGCCTCTTCACCGAAAGGTCCAACAACTTTAGAACCATTCCTTCGTCCGGTTCTACCATTCAAATCTCCCATGATAATGACCTCCCTTGTCCTTCCAACCCTCAGAACCTCGTCGTTGAGTTGCTCAAAGAACTGATCCTTTAGATTGACGGGAGCATCATCATTCACACCATATACTCCTAACAGGGCCACCTTGTGACCATGCAGTGTAAGATGCATTCTGATGATCCGCTGGTCTACTCCTTCCCAAGTAGTTATAGACGGACGCAAACTTTTCCGGATAAGTATGGCGACTCCTTGCTGTGCGCGTTGATCTTTACTGACACCACTATAGAACAGATCATAACATCCTAAGTTTTCTGATCCTGTGCCTTTCTTTTTCGTTTCTGTTAACACGGCGACATCTACATTATACTTTTTTACCTCCGATACAACCTCTGTCAATTTATTAGAAATGCCCTGTACATTCCATGTCCCAAAAACCATTGTCCTTTTCCGTAGTTTGTGTCGCAAAATCCGTTTTTTTCCATTATCACCGAGGCTACCTTTATTAGGCTTTTTAACATTAAGTTTTTTCCGGGTATCGGGGAGTTAGCCCGATGCCCCAACCCCCAACCTGGAGGACCAGGGTTTGATTTTGGAGTACCGTCTCCTAGACAGGCTGCTTTCACCACAGCTATGAGCCCTGTCTGCCCCTCTGATGAGTGGTTCATACGCCATGAAGCCGGTGACCATCTTCACCCCCCTTTAAGGCAGGGGCTACCAGCTGGGGTCCGCAGGCTTGCTAAACCTGTGACAGTACTGAGTACGGTCCCCCATACGGCCTATATGCAATATGCACATATCTTTCACCAAATAGATTATTACTTAGGGTATAGACTCCAAGAGTTTTCTCATGAAAACTGCAAATGGATCTACAATCTCGTTGCATGTGGTACATTGAAAAGAAGGATGGGGCCTCTGATGTTCCCGGTATTCAAATCGATAGAAAAATTGTTCTTAGCTACGATTTGGGCTCAATTTTTGTTAGGAAAATTTTTCTGATGCATTGAGCTGTAGAACTCTATTGTTGATCAATCAGAGGTGCTGGCATGGATTAAGAGAAAGTCGTAATCCGGTAAAAAATATTTCAACAAGAAAAGTAATACTTAGTCCCAGAATACACGACGTTTATTCAAGCTATGAATTTTGATTCACAAATTCTCTCCCAGTGAAAATTTCGGTACTTACAAAGAGCACGTTTTCAATTTATGAAGAACGAGGAGTATGATAATTCAATAAATTTAAGGCAACTTTATCTCACGTTCGATGACCTATTGTAAACAACTCTTAACCTCTCAATTTTAGCTTTATAGGAGGTGCTAGAGGGAGATTAGATAAGAAATAAATTCTCAGTATTTGAGTGGAAATTGGAAGAAATGGATACTATCATGGTTCCAAAAATTAAAATTGCCGTGTGAGGTAAGTCTATGAAGACGGTAGAACGCGCAATTGGCAATGAGCGGCATCATAAGTGGACAATTCAGCGGTAGCAGATTACTCCCAGTGGTTTTATCTTACTGACAATCTACGTATCTTGAAGCAGCGCTAATTACAGCAAAGACATCTGATTCATCCTCATAATGTTTTTCTGATTGAGTCACTGAAGTCAGGGAGGGAGACAATTTTCTTTTCTGCCACTGATCAGTGATGGTCTTCTAGTCCTTGAATGCAAAAATGACCTCGAGCTCAAATCATTATGGATTTATTTCTTTTATTTCCCTAGAGAATTGAGACAATAAAGGATTTGCAATAAATTACTACTATTCCTGATTTGTTTCAGAAATACCGTAAGTGCCATTAGTTTCAAAATGCAGCTAGGTGTTTTTATAGACGAGGCACTAATATCAGTTCTTAGTGTCCTGTTTTAAAATAGGTATTATGTCTCCTTTAAATTTTTAGCCACGGAACGCCACTGGTATGACTCGTAGGAAAAATTAAGCTACTCGTAATAAATATCGAACAGTGGTGAGGTGCGAATGGTTGATTATCGATATTTTCCCATTTGAAGCTATGATAAAGCATCGATTATTAAGGTTTTCGCTGTGAACATTCTAATTATAGATACTTTTCCACAGATTCAAATGGCAGATCTATCGATACATTGCAAAGCACGCCACGCCACTGATATCGAAGCTCAACCTCCTCTATGTGCCAACCCAATTCTTTTCCTGAAACTCAAACTTTTTTAGGAACATGAGCACTACTTGGAGACTATTTACCACTAGCAAGAGATCACAAAGTGTGAATGAAATCAATTTTCCAAGTGAGAAGGTCCGGTTGGGAACGAAGATACTTAAACCGATCTTTTATAGTTGAGTGATGCACGAGTGCCCTTCAGCCCCTCGCCTGGAGCGACCATCACCCGGTGCATCCACGAAGGGGACGGGGGAAGGGGGGTCAAGCTCCTCCCTCTCCTCATCCAACATCGCACGACCCCTTCCCTTCATGTACCAGTTGAATTACGTCACCATGGTGACAGTATTAAAGTCCGGTGTCTCGTCGTTTATTTCACTTTTTTCCACTCAGATGAGAACTATGTATAACCGTTTAGTACCTCGTTAGAGAGATTAAAAGCGGTGTATGTATACCTATATGTTTATTTCAACGAAGTGTAAATTAGAAAATGGCGGAACCCACATTTTTAGGTGAATCCCATATTTTTCCCAACTACGTTTTCACGTCGCGTGACGGCTACAATAGGAAAGATCCCGCTTCGGGAGGATGCAATGCGCTTTCAAAATTTTTTTCAGCGTAATTAAACGAAAATCCAATTGATTTTTTTTTTAAAAAATTAAAAACCGCGCCCTAAATGGACTACCATATACTGTAAAGGACTATTCTTTCTACCTCATTTTAGAAACCATATATATGTGCCTTTGGTGTCCGCATTCAAATATGTGCTTTCATGGAGGAGCCGGAAAGAGTAGCTAGGTGTCTATTTGCTCAAAATAGTCCATGAGGTTGTCTCATAAAATCTGTTAAAGTCTATTTGGAGTAACTTGGTAAGCGGCATCATTATGATTTATTGGAAAAAAGAACCTCTATCATAAGGATTGATCGAGTCTGATGTCTGCATCTCTAAAGGTTTTCGATAAGAATTTTGCTGCAGTGACTTCCGAGTTGGAGAAATTTCAACTACTAAGCAATACAAAAATAAAAGTTAAGGGAATAAGCGTAGCAAGAGATAGGGCTGGGTGTAGGAGGGAGGTGTTCCGGAATGCTCTTGCTTCTTCTCGCAAATAATTGTGACAATATTTGTTAAAATTTGCATATTGCTGTCGAATCCCCCGATGGCTGACCGATCATCCCGTCCCCATCTCCTTCAAAAATCCGCACCTAAGCAGAGAAAAAAGTTCGGCTCATCCTGAACACAGAGCTTCCTCAGTTAAGGTAGTCAAATTTTCCCGTCACAGAAACCGAACTTCGGTTCGTTGGACCAAAAACATCAGTTACCTGAACCAAGTTTTGGGTGCTGGAGCTTCAGATGCTCCGGGTGCTACACCCGGAACTTTTGGCCTCTGAGCCATCGGAAGCCCTCTGAACGCGGATGATATATCTATCCCATAAGCACAGCCTTCGCGGCCAGAGTTTTTTTCTGTATATGAACCAATAAGCTCAGTCCGTGCGGTCGATCTTTTTTCTCAGTGATACACTGATACACGAGGTCCTGCAGGTTTCCCACTCCCTACAAAGATTATCGAAATACAAAACACTGAAAAAAACTCTAGCCGTGGAAGCCGTATTTACGGGCTATACCGTCCGCGTTCCGAGCTCAGAGGCCGAAAGTTACGGCTGTAGAACCCGGAGCAGTCAAAGCTAAGGCTCCAGCACCCGCAACTTTCGGACTTTGAACCTGGAATGGACGGGGTGTCCATGTAGCTCGTAACTTTCTTTTCAGTGCAATGGATCGTATTGGATAGGGGTTCGAGGTATCGTTTGTTTCAAAACAATAGAACATAACCTCAAACCAATGTGTCAGGATATTAGTCAGAAAAGCTGAAAATGAGAAATTTCGTGGCAATTTTACTACCTTTGGTCAATTAGTACTCATACGCATCAAAAATCTATCGCAAAAAACCTGTTCCGTCAGATTACTCAATTGATTTTTGAGGCTATGTTTATGTTATGAGCCAATCTATATCGATACAAACTCACCCGTATGATGTATCGATTACGATCTATAGTGAGCTGCAAGCAATTACCACAGAGACCCGGCAACACTGGAGCCGGACGAATTTTAAAGCTTCGGCAACGGCGCTCGGAGCCAGACATTTTTGGGTGCGGGGTGCGAAAAGTTGTACGTAGCGGAGGTTGTATGAGCTCACGTAAGTCGTTCAAAATCGAAGCAAGCGGGCCCATCTCCCATCTCCCATCTCTCACCTCAGCTCGGAGATGGACGCCCGACGCGGTGCGGCGCGGAGGCCGGAGTCGGAGCGGTGCGGAGCGGAGTCGCGAGCGACTGACACACATCCGTGGCCTACTTGCCATCGCGAATCCGACGCGCCGGCCGCCAGAATCGCACTCTGCGTTGCCAACCTTTGCTAAAAAAAACTACCCCGGAAAAACCGCAGAAAGAAAGTTGCCAATTCGACATGATAACGTGGCACATCATGGAGCTCTAGCATGATGTGCCAGGAATGGAGATGTTGCATGTGTGAGGAATTTGCAATTTTACTATCGATTCTCATGGAAAAGCTCGCGAGAAACACGATGGTGCCGCTGGTTTTCTCTGAAATCAACTCCCAAGCTCAAAAAAAGCTCTCCAGTTGAGGCCAAAATGGAGGGAATATTCGACGCTATCCTGCAAGACCACGTCTACATCAAGACAAACTCCTCATGCAAAGATAGGGAGCAAATACATTGACAGGGCTGTCGTGTATTCAGTTTTAGAGTCCCCGAATAAAGTGGCAGCCCTGTCAATGTATTTGCTCCCTATCTCTGCATGGAGAGTTTGTCTTGATGTAGATGTGGGCTCTCAGGATAGCGTGGGATATCCCCTCCATTTTGGCCTCAACTTGAGAGGTTTTTTTGAGCTTTGGAGTTGAATTCAGAAAAAACCAGTGGTACCATCGTGTTTCTCGCCAGTTTTTACAAACGTATCAATAGTCAAATCGCAAATTCCTCACACATGCAACATCTTCATTTGCGACATAAGTACCGATTCCCACGTAAAATTTCGCGAGGGACACGGTGGTGTCTCTGGTTTTCTCTGAAACAAATTCCCCCAAAAAAGTTCTCGAAGTTGAGGCCGTAATAAAGGGGATATCCAACGCTATATCCGTAGATATCAAGTCAAAATTTCTCCACGCAAAGATAGGGAGCAAATTCATTGACAGGGTTGCCTCTTTATTTGGGGACTCAAAAACTGAAGATATGGCAACCTTGCTAATACATATAATTGCTCCCTATCTTGCATGGAGAGTATGACTTGATATAGAGGTGGACTTTCAGGGTAGATCACCTCCACTACGACCTCAAGTTCAAAAGCTTTTTTTGAGCTTTGGAGTTCGTTTCAAGGTAAAATAGTGGCACCATCGTGATGGAGAAAATTTTCGCGAGGAAAAGCACTCAAACCGCAAAATCTCAACACATGTTGGAGCTCCATTGCTTTTGGCCTCGAATAGTGTTTTGATGGTTGAATCCAATGCATACGGAAAAAACCATAAACAGAGAAAAATTGTTTGGTTGGTTTTGCATACTAGACTTTTCCGGTTCAGGTTATCAAAGTTTTCAGTCGCAGAAACCGAGTTTCAGTTCAGCTTTCCGAAATTTGATTCCTATGACCGAAAACTTCGGTTCCCTATTAAAATGGTTTCATGGGTCTCTGTGGAGTGTATCAGTAACCTGTAGTCATATAGTGATCCAAGAGTACCACCAGCCCCAAGCGTTCTGAGATGGTTGCCTAAGGGTTCCCATGAGATCCTCGGCCAATACCTCCGAACTCCATCTACAATGGTTTTTTCGAAAAAAATACAGACATGCAATTGTTTCGGACCGATAACACATGATGACATACTCTTTTTAGAGGGTGAGTTATTCCTGAGAAAAAAGTGAAATCCTCGACTGAATTCCATCGACATTTTTTTATAAATTCTTCTCAGACGATGAGATCAAGAAAAAATTTTCAAGAAAACCCTGTAGTCATTCTGTCATTAAAGTTGGCTTCTTCAACATGTTCGGAGAGTGACAATTTAAGATCTGGTAAGCGTCATCATGAGTTGCTAATATTTGGCGACTGTTTCTTTCATTTACAAGGGATGCATGGAAGAAAAACAGTTTTCGTTATTAAATCAATACCAAAATTTAGAGGGATTTTCTCACTGAGGCTTCAATATGGCGCAAAAGAATTCAGGTTCCTTTATGGGAAATGAGCATCGAGCCAATCCCAGAAAAAACCTGATAGCGCTTACCAAGTTTTGAGTCTCCCTTCTTTACATGACAGCCAGCAATATAAGGAAGTATTACTGCTCCTGAGCCGCTCACATTGCCTACTTTTAGTATTGAGGGCGAACTGGTCAGGACAAACGCGCAACGATGCACTGCTAATATACAGTAGCACGCTACTTGAACGTTCACTGCAAATGAACGTGGCTACATTGATGCAAGCAACTATTACCACTTCTAAGCCGCTCACATTGCCTACCTTCGTATTGAAGGCGAACTGGTTAGGATGAGCGCACAACGAAAGTATAGTTCGCTGATACATTGTTTGGAGCGAATGATGATCGTGGCTGAATTCTCGACAGAGGAAGCGCATATTCCTATCCAGCATGATTCCTTTGGTATGCGCAAGACTAAAATCAAATGTGAGAAAGCCAAGGAAACTATGGTATGCAAAATGTACCAAAGGCAGAAAGTGTGAATAATTATTTGCACCCGGATAAAAGAAAACGAAGATAATTTTAAGAAAGCTGAAGATTCAAGCAGCATATTACCACTTCCTGCACATTTATCTTTGATGAGCATTCTTTACATCAGGCATCCTTAGCTGAATGAAACAATTTTGGGAGCTCAAATCCCAGGCGTGAAAAGACAATAAAAAAATTCGGGGGAAAAACAATTCATATGTATCCCAAAAACTATAACAGGATGGTATATTGCTAGGTTTACAGTATTCTGCAGGAAAATCAAAGCTTAAAAATAAATAAAATATTATTAGAGTGATATTGATTCTAATTTTTGGATTTTCTGGTTTTAAATCCCCCACGGGATAGTAAGGACCCAGCACTGTTCTATTATCCTGTGACTTCTGGATAAATACTAAGAATAACTCTTTCTGTAAATTGACAGCTGTTACCAAAACATTTATCTAAACTTAAACGCGTTAACGAGAAAAAAAATCTTGTCATATCCATAGCCTTTCAGGTTTCATCACACAAGTTATTTTTCTTACGAGAGAATGGTCTATGGATTCTTTTGAGACTTTTCAAGGAATTTGCTTCACGCCACAGAGGGAATCCCCTGAAATGTTCTGAGGAATCCTCACTGCCGCTCTCTCGTGAAAAAATAAATCATCCGATGAAATTTGGCAATGGCTTATGTGACTTGATTCTTTTCTATTTGGTGCAGTCCAACGCCAACCGGAAGCTTAAGATAAAATTCGTTAGGTTAGGTTAGGTTGTCATGAATACAGAACAAAATAGATTATACTTCGCGGGTGGACTTAGAACAATTTGCCGGTAGGTACTACGACACTTGAAAATGTTTACCCTGGTCCCGGTAAACAAAACTCCCCTAGCGATGGCTAGGCGTCAGTCAGTATCGAACGGGGAGAAAAAAAGCTGAGGCGATTTGCGCCCTTTCTAGTGTTTGCCGAGTAGAGTGAGGGTGGTCGGGGGTGAGGAGGAGGGAGGGGCCCCGTAGGCACCTCGTACGCGATAATGGGGAGTGGGGTCTCGGGGCATTATTTCCCTCGCTACTGGAAATCGCGATGGCCGGCTCACGCACCACGCACCACGCGCGACGGACGGAGACGAGACGCAACACGCGCTGCTGGCTCGTAGGTCGGGGACGAGATTGTAGGATGCCACGAACATCACTGACCCTCCCTGGATCAGTGTGGAAATGCCGCGGATTATTCGCCCATTTGGCAGATCCACTCGCGAGGACGCCGCACAGTGCAGTGAATCGATGGGAGAGATTAGAGTACCTATATGCTGCCGTGATAGGGAAAAACGCCGTATGAGCCTTCAGGCTTTGCCAAAAATTCCTGGCAAATCACTAATTTTAAGGAGAATTTTTTAATATTTGTCTACCAATTTCTCAGATAATTTTGTTAGTACGTTGGTCTAAAACGTCTAAAAATTTCAAGGAAAAATATTCATAATTTTCTTGAAAAATTAACATTATATCGAAGGAAATGTGACAACTCTCGATGTTCATACGGCGTTGTTCCTTAGCACAGCAGTATAGAAAGAGTACGGACATGCAAAAATATGGAACTCTTAGAGCCCAAAAGAGCAGCCAACCTTTGGACACAAAAAATGCTACTGCCAATCCTCAGATTCCAGTATCAAACCAAGATGTCCAAGAATGTTCAGAAATGAGCATAATTTGAATGATCTAAAATGCACGTGAAAATTTTGAATGGAAATATTCATTTCTTTTTAAAAAAAATTGTGTTTCATCGGAGAAAATTTGGAAAAAATCGAATTCTTCCTTCGCATGATGGACCCCGCGACGACGTACCCTGAACGATTTCTATCTTTCAGGTTAGACTTTCTGGGGCTCCTAAAGTGACAAAGTATCAGGTTAGAGCAAGTTCTACTTTAACGCGCTTTTTACGATCTAAGATGCATGTGTCATGCTATCTTCCCAAAGGAGTCCGGCAAAATAATTCTTGAATTCCCGACACCCCGAAAAATTTATCCGGAAGTGTAAATGCAATTTTACATTTTTCAGGAGGAACGCATGTAGACAAATTGTTTGATCCTTTGCGGGCTCTCTCCGTATAGTTTCGTAGCACTTTAAAAATGGTGGATTTTCTTAATTTTTTAGGTAAAAAATAAGGGGGTAACTAAGGGGGTAAATTTACTGATAGCGAGATCATTGAGTATTTGTGGGGACCACTTCCACTTGTATTGCTAAAATGTCAAAATGTAGAAAATTTAATATTTCGTAGATTATATTTCGGGAGCCTCTGCCTCGTGAAGCGACAGAGATGAGTAGATTCGGACTAGCGAATGATGATACCGTTGGTTAACAATTTCCCTCACGACATTGGGATCCTCATTAAACATAGGAACTCAGCCTATGTATTGCGTTCTCCTTTTTTACGTCCAACCGGATGAGGATGAGAAAAAAAACCTCCGTTTGCCGAAATATGTGGGGTCTGATTTATTTTCAAGCTTCCCCGTCGGAGTATTGATGAGTAATCGTGGCTTTAAGGTTCGAGATTGGATACCACCAAATCGGCACGTTGGAGCTCGCATTGCATATTCCACAAAATGAAGGCGATTATTGCCGATGACAGTACTTAACAGTATAGGTACCTACTATATTTATACGTCCCCGTGGGAGTATTAATAAGTAATTGTGGTTTTAAGGTTCGCGATATGATACCACCATATCGACACGTTGGAGCTCGCGTTGCATATTCCACGGAATGAAGGGGATTACTGTCGATGGCAGTACTTGCAGTGGGTACTTGGTACCTACTATACGCTCTTAAGCGTAAATAAGTAAATATGTTTTCCGTTCTCATGGAGGAGGCCAAGGACACAAAAATTCTTACACATTTACACATTCTTCAAACACGGAAATTTAACAAGACTTCAACGAATTTTCCATAAAAGTTTGCATGGCCATCAGTTCAGTTTCGCCATATCGACGGTGAAACTCCCAAAACACGTATCTCGTTTGCTGTGTTCGAAAGTCTCCGCTTCAATTTTATTTTTTTGCAGGAAAACCAACCAACATCATTCTTTGAAATATTCACAGAATTTTTTCCCAATGAGAGGAAAAATTACGGAAGTTCTAAGGAATTAACGTTGAGTAGTATCCTGTTTAAAAAATGAGGTATTAGCAAGAAGTCTACAAAGTCGGAACCTAAGATACGTGATTTGGAAGTTTCACTGTCAACATATCCAGCATTAGTTACGTTACTGATGACAGCAACTATAGATAGGAAAATTATTTGCTCCGGTATACCAGTAGAACATACAGAGCAAATTCATTTTTCTCTTCGGATCTCTGTCATGACAGGAGCCATTTGTTTTTAACTTTTATTTTTCAGGTGCAAAACCTGATTTAATGGCAATTATTTATTGGTGCAATTGTATTCTACTGCCTGACTGTCCAAATTGTTCCAGATTTGAAGAGAGTGCAAGACACCTAAATCAGATAGGATCTCCTATAATCTTACCACATCACATCAATTGGCGAAAAAGCACTTTACTGAAAAGCTGTGATGCTTTGAAGTTTGAAATAGTTGCAATGTACGTTAGATAAAAAGAGCCACACCATGTTTACATTTCTCTCAAGCGTGCTAATGAGGCATCCTCTTTTTTAAAACTTAGCTGCACATGTGAGTCAGAAAGGATGTGTATCGCAAAGAGAGACATGCATATAAATCATACAAGATCTATGGTTAGGATTTTATGGGGATTCTTCAATATTGTAGCCCTAACGGTGGCTCATGGTGCATGTACTTTCCTTAATTCGCAAAAGAAATGACCTACGAAAGGTATAGGCATGATTTCCCTAATGCTCCTTGTTGAAATCATTTTTATGAGTAATCGCACTAAAAATTGGCAGTTTTTCAGACGACCGCGTTCTCCCTCGGAGGAGGTCAGAAAATGATCACTTATAAATATCTTATCCGAGCCTCGATATTAGCAAAGAGAGAAGTTTTTTATTTTTTAATCACTGGAAAAAAACACATTGGATCTAGAGTCCAGACTCTTGAAAACATTGACAAGAAAAAATATTCTTGATTCAATCAGATTTAAGCTTGAATCAAAAGGAAATCCGCTCAAATTAAGAGGTTTGGTTCTTGATTTAAGCAAAAATCCGATTGAATCAAGAGTATTTTTTCTTGTCGATGTTTTTAAGAGTCTGGACTCTAGATCTAGGTGTTTCTTTTTTCCAGTGATTCTCAGACAGTTCACTTTGCATATCTTGATTTTTTACGGGAAATATCTCAGATGAAGAGGAAACGGCCGGTTTTCATTTATTTCATTTAGCGTGCTTCTCTGACACGACTATATGAGGTGCGACAGCCCATGGTACCGCATCTGGGGAACACATTTTTTTCTCATACACAAGCGTTTCAACAGGGTATTATTTCCTTAGTAACCGAAACCATAATCCTTGGTCTTCCCGTGTGTTTTACTGCCCCCTGGTACTTTACATCAATTACCACAACTTTTTGACACGTGGTAAATTTGAATCAACAAGCACGAAAAACTGATCTCTCACTAAAGAGTTGAATTCAGACATTTTCGAATTGTCAAACGTATTCTACCTCTGAGAAAAATGTTCATCTGAGGTATGTTTTGAGATGCATAACATCTGAACTGATAAGTGATTCATTTCTGTGGACCCAGCATCGGGACCCTGGGCGAGGCAACAATATTCAGGAGTGAATTTTTGCCAAAAGAACAATTAAGTTGGACCAGGAAAACTTAACAATTCCTGAAAATCGTAAGGACTAAAATTCTTAATAATCAAACTATTTCTTTGGCTAATTTTTGCAACAGCATAGGTATCGGATTACATTTTGCTAAAATAAATTATTACTTCTGGATTTTTTTAAAAGCTTCTGTATGCTTGGGGAAATAATAGCACATAAGCTGTTTCTAACAAGATCCAAAATTGCTAGTTCCAAATTGCAAAATGTTGTTCATTTGGTACCAGTTTCCTAAAGTAAATAGGTGCTTTTAAGAAAGAGGCAAACATTGTAGTTCCTCATTGCAAAATGTAGTTCATTGGACTTCTGGTACAAAACTGGTCTCACTTGGGCCTGAGGAGGTGAGTCGGGCCTCGTGGAGGCGGGATTTGTGAAGAGGACTTCCCCAAAGAAAATACACGGGGGCTAATGATTTTTCACCATCAGTAAAGTAAAACAGTTCAAAAATTTATCAGAGGTTATTATTTACCCCTTCCCCCTTTCTGATGAAAAAACTGTGTCTTGAAGGGTACATTTGCCACGATTTAGGACATTCATGACCACGTAACCCCTGGAGAAATTCACACTTTTTTATTCGTATCGGTCTTACTGACTTGCATGGTGAAACCAACAATATGGTGGACCCCTTAATAATCATGTCACTACAATTTCACTTAAGCACCTCAGTGTACGTTAATTCGAATTAAACAATGTCTTTTGTGGACTGATCGTTTTCTCCGTGCACGGCTGTGGCCTTCTAGTTTTTGAGTGTTTATTAAAGCCAAAACTTACAATGATCTTTGTGAAAAGCTTCTTCTTTTTAAAAAGTTTTGATCCCCTGATTTTCATTTTTCCTTCATTATTGAAGAAGTAAATTTCAAATTCAGTATTCGAATTACATCCGATATAAGTGTGCTGGAAGTTTGTAAATTTCACACTCGTATCGTGCCTATACAGACATGTGATCATTTTCTCTTGCAGTTCCAGGGTTTGAGTTAAACCGCCTACATTTTCTAACGTAACACATTTTCTTGGAATCATGTAAAAAAAATACGATCACCGTGAAGGGTATTTTCATTTTCTATCTCATTTGGATTCCCGAAACTTCCATGTATGGTATTAGTCCTTCAAGGATGAAAAAGGGGAACTTTGCTCCCGCCCCCATCACCCCTGAAAAAATTTAAATGCTCGCTCGTCAGGCAGCAAAGACGTTTCTCCTTAATTTTCTAGAATTTCTTCAGTTCCTCTAGAATTTTCTATCCCATTCTTCCCTTCTGATGACGGATTTATCCGCGGACTTTCATGAAATATTGGTATTCGAATATTCAAAATTTTCAAGTGTCCACACAGTTTTTTGCGTCTTCGAGGGTTAAATTTTAAACTTGAAGATCCGTAAATTTTCCACAAACTATTGATGAAGTACCTATACTTCTAAAAAAAGAAGACACGAGAATATGTATCGGGTGTTCTAGAATTTTAAGAATTGAGGAAGAATTAGATGATCGGACGACTATGATCATAAAATATGTCATGCTTGCTCTCTTATGGATACACTCAAGACAAAAAATTCGAAACTACTTCGGTCTTTCCGTCACAAATTTTCAGGGTTAACTTTGACACTGTAAACCGTCAAATAATACCTTTCTTTAAAACAAAACAATTATGAGCAAATTATAAATTATGCTCTTAATTTACAATTTAGGAGAAAAAAAAAATCATAACTTGGCTTTTCTGATCCTCTTTAAGTTGAAAGGCGTCCAAAGACTATAGGCCTAGGAAAATAATTTAAATCGAACTATGTAAAGTATCATACCATTAGAACTGGAGAACGAGCCAACTGTTGTATATCCATGTATAAGTTTAAAAGGAGGCACTTATTGGAGATGAGTCTGAAAAAGTAGAAACACTTCACTCATTCGCGCGCAATTTTTTTCTAATCAGCGCACTCGCATACCTACTTGTTTAGAATTGCTATGATAATCTATCTAGCCAATGAAAACACCGATATTTGAATGAGATCAATTCAAACAAATCACACAAATCCGAAGTCCACGTGATGCACTCTGTCTCACGATCCGCGCCATGAAGCCCAGATTACTCAATAAAAAAGTCGCTGACCCTTTTCAGAGATTCGCAATTTAAATGATTTCTCGTTTTATTCCACTCGGTTTAAAGTAGCAAAGGAAGGATACGGAGATAATAAGTAAGTATTTGAACTGAAGTTCAAGATTTACTGGGGCCCGTCCTGGAAATCGGAACAATTTGGAACTAACTCCATACGGTGCCTCCGATTAAGGCTGGAGGGTTCTTACTTTTTTGTACTGTCATGTAGTTAGGATGGAAAAAAGGTTACTAAAGTTCTCTAGAAGTCAAAAAATAATAAATTTGACCGAAGTATGTGTACAAAACTAAAAATAATAAAATTATTCCGCGGTATAGTGAAAACACTGCCAGCGAATGGACACGGCTTTAAGGGAGATAAAAATACGACCTTAAAGAGCTTTCGAAGAATCACCCGATGATTAGGGACAATGAGCACGATTCCGCACATCGGTTCAAAATTACTCCAAATTTTTTAGATATATCCTGATTTTCAGACAGGGCATGGTTCATTTGGCACTGGACACTCACAAGTTTCGCGGGTGGAGCGCGGGTCTTGAAATTTGTCGCCGACTTCCGCGCGGAATTTCTCGCGGGGACGGAGAGAGAGGGGACGCCGGGAAAACTGCACAAAACTGACCACATTTTGGAGGGGTTTTCGAAAAAATGTGGGAAAACGAACACCGGTGTCCGTCTACGCGAGCACTCGTGATCGAGTCAAAGCGTGGGACTGGCCGACAGCGCTGCCGCTCTCCGGCGGTGGCGCGTCGAACCACTCGATTTTGGCGCTCTCCCGCGGTCGGCGCCCGAAATTCCTGTCCCCCCGTTGAAATGCATGCAATGCATCGCTGCAATGGCCGTCCGGCTAGACAGCTGCTATTCCCCTCCCAACCGCACCAGACTTGCACCGGCCCCAGAAAAGCTTGCCCATACCCCGCCCAACTCTCTGCAGGCGTGGCCACGATCCGACCATCTCTTTTCTATTTTCTAGAAAAAGGAGAGAGACGCACTGCTCGGTAGGCCCAGTCAGTTTGCCCATTCTTTCCCTCCGGCCTGCCCCGTTTTCCCTCGGTTTATTTTATTTTTATTTTTTCTCCTCTGATTCCTTTTTTTTAAATTGTCATTGATTCTCTACATATGCAAAGGGTTCGGCGCCGAGACATTTATTCTCATTCTTCCTCGCAATTAAGCATAAAAAGGGATAAATAATTTCTGAATTATGAAGAATGTGGGATAAATAAAAATATTAGAATGGAAATGACGAGGTGGAGTGGTTGAAAAAATGTAAATTTAATTTTTTTTATAGGAGATAATGAAATATTTATGGCAAGTATCATTGTGTAGGGACAAGTTTGAAACCTTTGCTTCAAGTTTAAAAAGAGGGAGATTTGATGACATAAGATATAGAAAAAGAAATGACAAAGAAATAAATACATCATAAAGAATAATAGCTATCTATCTTGGAAAATTCTTAAAATTCGATTTTTTAATTTCTTTATTTTGCTGTTTTCCCATTCATTTTTAGGCATGGATAGTGGATCTTTCTTGCGGAAAAAGTTCAACTAACAACCATGCTTACATACCTGTTATCTTATTTACACTTCTATCGGATGCCATGTAGTCCTGCCTCGATTCAAACACCGAGATGTTGATCTTTTACACATGTTAATGAACAGGGAGGGAGGGGAGCCTATTCGGATCAGGACTAAAAGTATGTGTATACTTATTTTTTACAAAATGAATAAAATCAGCTGAAATATTTACTTCAGATAATGTCTCTGAGCCCTCGAGTGACGCCTTTCACAAAATTAGCGTTCCTGTCAGGATGCAGAGATCTGTATCTTCCCATGGAGACAGAGGTGGACTGCGGCTATGTGGGAGGCTAGGAGGCAATCGCCTCCCAAGAATATGCTGTGGGGTCCTGATGGCCGACCCCCCACCCCCCATCCTCTATTGACTATTACTTACTTCTCCGTCATTGTCTAATTTTTTAATCTTGAGTCTCTCAAAGATCCCAAAGTTCTTCCAACTGTATCTAAGAGACCTAAAATGACCCCTAAAGCCTTATATTTAGAATGTCCAGGGAGATCCAGGGAGTTCCTGGGGCCTCAGAAATGATGTAGGGGCCTCCGAAGACCATAAAATAAAATTTGCAGAAGTGTCAGTGGTATCCTTAGAGCCTCAAAAGCGACGGAGGAGCTCCGAGGAATCAAAATTGCAACATTCAGTTTTATCAGATCTATGTGAGATATCAGAGGGAATAAAAGGGGCCCTTTCCACGATCTCAAAATGAATACATTCAGTGGTGCCAGGGGGGCCCCTAAGGTCTTGAAGCGACAGAAGGGCCTCCCTAGCAATTCAAACTCCGATGTTTGTAGCTATTATCTCGAAGGAGATAAACAGGATCCCATGGTTTCGAATGTAATTGCAATCTATCTTGCAGCCTTAGAATGCTATCAGTTGCAATCTGTGCTGCTTGGGTGGCAGGTAAAGAAGGAAAATTAAATAGAGCAAGTAGGAGATAGTAAATTTATTCAACTACTATTCAATTATTCAACTACTGTAGCCATGAACAGACCGAGTGATCGTGGCCGAAATGTGGCGAGCAACTATTACTGCTCCCAAGCCGCCAACATTGCCTATCGAGATGTTGAAGGCGAACTGGTCAGAACGAGTGAGAAAGAATGTGAGTGGAGTATTAACCCACTGATGCCACGAATGATGCAGGGCTCGCTAGTTTGAATTTTGGGTCCCCGAGGACTCACAATTACCACGGTTTTTACCACGGTCCGTTGGTACCTTTACAATCTCACTTTTTTTTACCGATTATTGGTAATTTTACAAAGACAGACTGGTAAGCTTACCTAAAAACCGGTATTTTTGCTGTTTTTTTAGGTAAGAATACCACTTTTATTGGTAATAAATTCCCGGTAACTTTGCCACTTTATCTCGGTAATTCTACCACAGTCGATAAGAAATATTGGCGTTTTTACCAAGGTCCAGTAAAATTACCGAGAAAGTTCAATAATTTTACCGAGATTTCTCGGTAAAATTACCAATTCCATAAATGGTAATTTTACCAAGAAGAAACTGGGATCAAATAGAACCCTAAATTCTTGGTAATTTTACCATTTTCTTAGTAAATACACCGAGATTTTTTTTCAGTGTGGTAGTAACGGAGTCCTACTGCCTAAACAGAAATCGAGGAGCCTCCGAGACCTGAAAATTATAGTACTCAAAGATTTAAATGGGGCCTAGGAAAGAATGAAGTGGCTTCTACAATCAAAACTGTAATAATAAAATTTGTCAACGGCCTTTCTAGGCCTTTGCGAGGCAGGGGGGGTTCTAAGCCCCTGGGGACTCTCAAGGCGAATTCTTAAAGAGCAGCAATGCGTGCGTAAGGGTGGGGTGGGGTGGGGGGGTACTCCCCAGAAAGGTCGCGGCCACTCCCAAAAGTTTTTCTTTCACTTTTTGTATACTTTTTTCTCGAACAATTATTGATGACGTCTGTGTTAGGTGATGGAAGAAATTTGTGCGCTACGTCTCTTAGTTCTTTTTGACTATTTTATAAAGGGTTACTCCGAGGGTGATAACGAGATTTCTTCCTCTCGGAACCCTACAAATAACAAGAGAAAAAGGTGATACTTTATCATACTAATCAACCAAAAATTGAGTTCTAGGGGTACTTAATTTTCAAAAAATTTCGGGATAGGACCCATGGACCCCCCTGCCCCTGGGGAGGAAACCCCCTGGACCCCCCTTAGAGTGGCCGGGGGCCCCCAAATTACGATCACTTTCGAACTTTTCCGATACCAGTCTGCTCCTCCCTAGCTGCTATGGAAATTTGTAATTCATTACCAATTTTTTCTTCTTTTTTTCCTTTCGTTGTTTCTTCAGTTGCTGAGATTAAGTTGAATTGAGGGTTATCAGAGAACTACTCGCCCTACCTTTATAACCTTACGATTAAGCACGTGATGCAGCAACGAAACACAATGATCGTACCAGTTACTCGACCATCAAATTGTTTTTTGACGATGCGTTGGACATTTTCATTTTCAATACAAATTTTTAAAGCGAAAAACTTTCTCTGACTTCTGTTAGAACATTTTGAAAAATTAATGAAGTCGAGAGGGAGTGTTTACTGACGTGCTGAGGAAAAAAGACCGTACGAGCCATCAGATGTTGTCATATTTCTTTCAATAAATAAATAATTTACTGGGAAAGTTCTGGGTATTTGTTTCAATTTGTCAAAAAATTTTGTTCGCATAATCTTATCTAAAACATCTGAAAATTTGGAAGGAAAATGCGCATAACTCTCCTAAAAAATAAAGAATTTTCTCGGAAATTTGGCAACTATGGAATGTTTATACGGCATTTTTCCATAGAATGATAGCTTATACTCCGATCTACTATATTGAGGGAAAAGTGGGACTTTTCAACTTCCGGAAGCCATGACAATTTTTGCAACACCCTCGAGGATGTCAATCATCAGTATACTCGTTGCCCCGGGAGAGTTAGTACTGTGCAATGCCGATTTTATAGTATCATTAGAGAGAAACAGTCTTTCTGTTAACAGCCTGCGCGCGCAACCGCATCGTTGTAAATCTCTCTGAAGAAATAGATCGTGCCAAATACAAATAAAAAGTGAATGAATCTGGCTCGCGCATAGAATAAAACGCGTCCGTAATGAGCTTTAATTTGTCTAGATCGAAGGAGTGGGCGTTCTTGACCTCATTACATCCTTGCGCCGGGTTCTGCTTGATAGATGAGTAAGAATGAATTATGATGGGCACTATTATTTGTATAGTGCACACATCCGTTGATAAAGGCTACCGCAGACGAATTGCACAACTGCAGCACTGCACATAATTGCATCATAGTGTTAGAATGCGTCTGGTGAGTCCTTGCATTCGGTCATTTCTCTCTTCCGAAAGCAGCGCGCTCTATGTGAGATCAATAGAGTCGTCCGTTTGTAATAAAAATCAACTAAAATAAATTTAAACTTTTAGGGAATAGGAAAGTTTAAAATTTATGGAGAAATTTAAAGTGCCTCCTTCTCATGTCCTGTACCACCCAGACGCGTCTTTTGATTGTAAAAAAGAAAGCATAACTAACAAGATACTTATTTGCAGGCTACGCATATCGCCTCTTCGCCTTCAATTTTCGAAGTAGGCAAGGAAGCATCTTATTTGAAGCAATAGTTATACATTCAAGGGTCTATGTCATGTGCTAACTACAGGTTATGCCTGGCAGGAAAGTCTACCTCGGGCAATTTTAATGCTCAGTTCTTCCCAATTAAAAGGAATCTTTCCTAATATTTTGATACGCGCAGCTGCTCTTTTACCGTAAAAAGAATGTCAATGAAACCTCCTGGAACTCAGTGCAACACGAATAAAAAAAGTTCACTGGAAAACACAGCATGAGATTCATGAGAAAAAAATCATTAGAAAATTGGAGTTCTGTTGATTCTTTTTGTGCTGAAACTGAAGCACGATGCATGAATTACTACGTGAAAACGAAACCACACGTAATCAGTCAGCATAAGAGCTTGTACGTGCTTAATCTTACGAATTTTTTGATAAGCTTTGTATTCACAGCTAGGAGCTACGGTAAGAAAAGTTAGAGTCAAGTCACCTTAAAAAAAAAAAAAAAAACTTCAACTGGATCCAAAATGAAATTCAAGCCAATTTTTTTAATACAATTTTAAGCACTTGAGGTATCGCTTTTGCGAGGTGATCTACGATCCATAGGGTGTTTTCGGAGTTTTCAAAATCTTCAAAACCCCCAAGAAGCGTTCCACTATTATTGCAGCTACCATCTCCATTCACACTTCATGTTCACGTGAATTATTAATTATCCCTTATCTAATCTGCATTTGCAGCGTGTACTGTTGCATCGCTTGCATATGCGTTAGGGGCTTGGGAGCTCGCTATCAGATTCCCGCACTTTATGCATCCGTAAGCTCGCCTAGAGTTTATTCTGAAAGTGCTATATTGCTGGTTAAGTTATGTTTCTATATTACATATTGAGCTTTTCTCGGTCCTCCAATAATTTTAAAATCAAGTTTCCTTCACATGAGTTATTGCAAACGGAATACCTTAATTCAATTCTTGAGTGAAAATAGGTACCGATAAAACTCAAGACTCATTTATAGGTTTATGTAAGATCAAATCAGTAAATTTTGAAGTGTCGGAAAAGGATACTCTTGGAGATTTAATATGACACTTCGGAGGATATAGATTTCTCCTTATTTCAGGTTCATCTACATTCTACACGCACTGTTAGTAACGATGCGATATTCAATCTATCAATTTATAATCTCGTTTTAGCTTACTACATATGGATTGCATTTTGCAAAAAGGAACCACTAGCATTGCAATGTTGCTAAGATTGTGCAACTTCTTTTGACTTGGAGGAAAAACCCGATTATCCCTTAATAGTTTCTATTTTACTCGCTAAAAACTGTAAATTTAAGACAACAATTACCATCTAAATTTCATAGTTTTTCACAATTTCCGCAATTTTATTGCAAAGGATGAAGTTGCACAATCTTAGCAATACTCATCATTGCAATACTAGTGGTTCCTTTTTGCAAAATGCAATCCATATTATATTTGAGTTATTTTCAACTTCCTCATAATTAAAAGTATTGCAATGTACCAAAAATCGAAAACATTATTTAATTCCATGTCTTTTTCAGAAAATGCAGTGCTTAGAATTTATAGATAAACGCCTGTGCAATGTGCATTGACTTATATGAAAAATATGATGGGGTTTCTAATGACAGCGAGAGAAGCTCATGGAAACTGCATCCGGCAACAGTGTTCTCAATTTTAAGCTTCACAGTTTAAAACACTTTAGCTACATTGAAGTTTCCATCTAGCCATTCTACTTATTTTTTGTAAGAATGTTCTGGGTTTGAAGTTGAATTCGAGGATTCAGATCTGTATCAAACTCATCTCAATGGAAAGTTACTTTAACTCGCTACTTTTACTACTTTACTATCTCATTATACTGCATACATAATAGTACATTTTGTACTATTATACATTATATTTTACTATTTGTACTTGTATAACTGTTTTTCCTCAATGAAGGAGACTTTAATATTCTTCTACCTTTCTACCCTTTAAAAACAGAGTCCGAATAATACTAGAGACTTTGACACTTTTGCTTTTTAAATAAGATCTGTGAGCTAGGAAAATATATTTCCTTTTAGTTCTTTAATGCAGGGACATTGATGACTTATAGTCTTCACATTCCTGAGAGGGGGAAGGGGTGTTGGAGTATTATAATCAAGAGGATCGTTCGCTTCTATAATCTCCTGTAATTCTATTTAGGTACACGAACTACAATATTACTTAGCTAAGACCGATTGGGGGAGGGGGGGATTTTTTCGAAATATCTAGAGCAAGACATCGGTATTTACCGGTATATTGCAAAAGGGGGAACAAATCATATAATTGTAAAATTTGATTTGATAGAATCCATGCAATGATTAAATTTTCGATCACTAATTCCTATCATGCTGATCTACTTATCAAATTAGGGAGCGGACAGAATAGAAAAATGGCAAAGTTTTTGGCAATTAAAATCGCGCACATTCATTCTTGTTGCTGACCTCAATTTAAGCGCTGTAACTCAACCTAGTTGCATTGATCGACGCATTAAGTACCTCGCCTGAAAATAGACAAACGACTTTGTTCACCAAGGTTACGAGAGGGGACACAGCCGCAGAATCTAGAATGAAAAGAAAATTTGAAGGTCCGCACTATGAAGACGTTAAGTAGTGGTTGGAGTGTCTTCGAAAACTATATTTATTGTCCTGTCATAAAATTTCGAACACAGATTACTTCAAATTTGAGAAAAATTCCCCAAGTTTTAGTAGGTATTTACAAATCACGAAAGTGCAAATAGGTTAAAAATAATAATATCTCAGTGATTTTCATGATAACATTTCTTATTACCATCGTACATCAATTTCAATGTTTTTTAGTATTTGAATAAATCTGGAAAAAAGTCCCTTGGATCCAGAATCCAGAATTTTAAAACATTTGACGATAAAAAAGCTCTTGATTCAATCCAATTTTTCTTGAGCCACCAGGAAATTCGCTTAAATCAAGGGTATTATTGGCTCTTGATTCAAGCAAAACTCAGATTGAATCAAGAGTATTTTTTCTTGGCAAATTGTTTAAGAGTCTGAACTCTGAATCCAAGAGAATTTTACCAATGAAAAACATTGCTCACAAATTTGTATTGTATTATAAAATGCATGAACCTATTAAGTGACATCAGATACACTTAATTGACGCTCTTTTTCTTTTCAAAAACACTATATCTACCCATCGATAAACTTTCTACTCAGAGGCTTTTCATTATTTATTAGAAACTGTAGAGGTGGATGGCACGCTTTCATTATCGTCATGCATCGTCAAAGCGAATATGATATGATTGATCAGGAAAACGTTTTATGCAGGAATTTCTGAAAAAACTTTTTTAGAAATGTTAAACAAATTATCCGTCAAACAATGTTCCTGTATTTCTTCGTTCTTTGCACAACTGCAATGCACAATGTGTTTTGAAAAATAAGAGATTAATTTTTCTGAAATTTTAGAGATTATTGGTAGCTGTTTTTCCTTAAAAATTGCATCCATCCTCTTTGTATTATAGTATTTTATATTTTAGTGAATCTTTTTGGTCTTCTCTTGCTATCAATACCTAGCTGCGCGTTCTGCTTGCCAAATATAAAAGATATCCTTCATCGACAAACAATATTATGGTGAAAAAATGAATAGGTACTTTAACGGTCATTTAATCAACATTAGCAGTCGTATATTAAGTACCATTTGGATTCCAAAATTGTGATTGTCTTTTTAGCACCAGATTGCATTGCAAGACCAATTTTTCGGAGAGATACACTTTGCATTGGAACCATGTTTTTCACCCTTTCTCAGGACGTAAGCCTTCTTTTGTAAATGTCATCGTTATTTCACCTACGTTCTTCTCCTATCACGCCATCAGGCTCAACTCGTCTGTTAAATTTTTCTGTATAAAACCTCAAAAATGTTTAATGATTGTATTAAAAAAAAAATACGAATATTTCAAATAAAATAAGACTAAACAGGGATTTGTCAAGGATGTTATGAAAAAGAGAAGGAAACAGAAATGCTCTAAATTGAAGAATTGTATTGTAACCAAACCTATGTACCTAACCTGTCCCTAACCTGAACCTAACCTATTATTGAACTTAAAGGCCTTAAGTTATATTTACTGATTTTCATTCATCTCTAAAACACCTACATTTCATATTGGTTATTGAGTCGTCAAGATTCAATTCATTATCTACGTATTTAAGATAATTTTATTCGAACTTTACACAGTGTGCGGTAGAACATTTAAAAATTAAAGAATTTAAAGTCAAGGACCACGCCCTTTTTTTACACGTCTCTCTAAAAGGCACATAGTCCACGAGAGGCACACAAAAGAGTTAATTGAGGTAGGACCCTATTGCTTTCCTCCCCTAAAGGATACATTGGACACATCTTTAAAACTGAAAGTTGTTTTCGGTGACATTATCTTGTTCCTCATCAAAATTCGTGTTTTTTAAGAGGACTACAAGATAAATCTGATGTGTCTGCATTGGATTTGTTAAAATAAAGAGAGACATCAGTGATTTGCTTACTGAAACTGAAAGTTTATAGTTTGCAATTTGTTATCGAGGCTGCGAGACACTTCCATTCTTGCAAACATGACTTGAAACATTCATATTGATTATTTCTGTGGATTTGATTATTTTAAATCATAGATCGTTGTTGAATTTATCATTTAAGTACGATTTTTCTTTCGTTTAGCCCATGTTTAGATTGTCTTTGTATGACTTTTGGAAAATTAGCAATGCTAATCTTTCCTCATTGAATTGGCATTCATCCGTTGCAAAAAATGCAAACATCTGTTGAATGAAGCTCGCAATGCATCACGGGATGCATAAAAATACGTAGTTTGGATCACAAAGAAATAGTTTCATAAGACGAGAGTAGACTATTTGAAACACCATTCACAATCACAGTATTGGAAATTTATTATGAAACGGCTCGTAAAGTGAAAGTTAAAAGAGGGGGATTACCTAGGCATGTGAGCTTAAACTTAGAGATTAACAATGCTAAAAAGCCTACTAATGAAGGGCAACCATTGTTGGAAGTAGCTTTGCCCTTGAACTTGAAATTAAACAGCAATATCATCGATTTTTCGCTTTCAAAAACGCACTGAAACCACAAATGTATAAGGCCGGCGCTGAAAAACAACTACTGAAGCATGATTTCGCGAGGAATGGATAACATGGACGAATATTTCAGTCGATTTGTGTCGGTGGAGAATGACACTGCAGTTATTGCAGGCTGCAACGAACGCATCCCAATACGGGTCAGAGCTGCTTGCACGTGACCTAGTTTCTGAAAAACCCAGGAATCGATAAGATAAAGGCGTTTCTTTCGCGAATTCTGTGTATTACACGTTTAAAAATTGATTCTGGGTAAGCTATAAAAAGCCACTTACCGAGGTGGGTGGTTTGGGGGGTTTCCAAGAAGTCCAGGCTTTCTGAAACAGACGGAATTCCACGGTTAGAGTTTAACACTGGCACGAATTTTCACAGAAATTACGAGAGGAGGAATCGAACGTTTGCGACAATTTCGATAGAGAAAGCCGTAGAGAAAGTAATAGAGAAACTTTGGACTGAGTGCGAGAGCCTGTCGTCGGGGCTAGCGCCAACTCGGTCTCGGAATAGATAAAATCTGCACGCAGGTACGTCATTCTGTCACGCGGGACACGGGCTCCGGGCGGCCATGTTTGCGGCCGCCAAGCCGCGAACTGCATATTTGCGGATGCACTTGAAACCGAGCGCAGAATGCACATTGCACATTGCGCGCTGCACATCTGTGCGGCCAGCCTGGTTCCAATCAGACGAGCCAGGCATCCCAAGTGCATCGCTCCTGTCTTCGTCTTCGTGACACTCGCTCCTTCGAGATTCTTTCGATTTCTACCTTCCACCGGTTCCTCGCCGTCCTCCCTCCGCGATTGTTCGCCCTCTTTGTTCTTGCTAAATGATATAAAATGCTAAGGAGAGAGAGGGAAAAAAACAAATAAATGCTCGGAGCCTTCAATTATTTTTAAGCCTGCCTTTTCCCGACATCCACACTGAAAAAAAATTCTCGGCGTTTTTACCAAGGTCCGTTGGTACCTTTACCACCTCACTTTTTTTTACCAATTATTAGTAATTTTACCAAAACAGACTGGTAAGCTTACCTAAAAACCGGAATTTTTACTGTTTTTTCAGGTAAGAATACCACTTTTATTGGTAATCAATTCCCGGTAACTTTGCCATTTTATCTCGGTAATTCTACCACAGTCGATAAAAAATATTGGCGTTTTTACCAAGGTCCAGTAAAATTTCCGAGAAAGTTCAATAATTTTACCGGGATTTCTCGGTAAAATTACCAATTCCATAAATGTTAATTTTACCAAGAAAAAACTGGGATCAAATAGAACCCTGAATTTTTGGTAATTTTACCCTTTTCTTAGTAAATACACCGAGATTTTTTTTTCAGTGCAGATGTCGTCGGTTCCGTGCGGCGCAAAGGTTCTTCGGATTAATGAAAATAATGAAGATGTAGAGAGAGCAAGAAGAGCCCAAACTGACTGAAAATAATTTACGCCAAAATTAAGTTAGGTGAAATTTTTCAACAGATTAAGTTCCCGTTGGGATCAGAAATGCATAAAAAAATGAAAATCGCCAAAAATTAAACGTAAGAGGTGTAACTGTTTTTGGCAAACGTAATTCGGTGAACTACCGTAAATAGAAGTCCTCTCGATAAAAAGTTCATTATTTTCTTGCAATGTTCTGTTCATTACTATACCCAATTCAATATCTGGTTGTATTTCACTTTGAGAACTTCGTTAAATGGCTGCATGCTCTCATCCTTTTTGCTGTTGAAGCCTTAAAGGTTTCAGAAAAGCAAATTTTTCACAAGTTTTAGCGTGTCACCTTTTAAAAGTGGCTGCTTTTTCTGTTGATAGCTTTAAATTGAGGAAAAAGAAAACAAAAAAAAGAATTCAATGCGGGTTTCCTTCAGATACATTGCATCCCCACTTTAAATGTAAATGTACTCAAGGAAGACTTAAGTTGTGGAAAATATTGAAATCGTATTTGATAATAAAGTTAGTTTTTTATTAGTGGAGGTTAAAAAAAAAAAAAGAAAGGTGTAATTGGAATATGTCAGTGCAAGTACTTGTGCAAGATCAAATTATAAAAGTAGGAATTCATCTTAATCAAAATTAGCAAAAAAGTCATCAAGACGCACATAAAATGTGAATAATTATCGGTTCGTGAAAGGAGATACGGGCCTTAAATTTATTCCGCGAAATCCTACAAATTCACAGGTGAGAGAGACCACTATCGATATTTTAATAGTATCACTGAATTGGCGTCGAAATTACTTCGTTAATAGAAAAACAACAAAGAATATTGATCACGTCGTCTGCTTGAGGCGCCACAAAACTGCCAGGAACAATGACAAAATTCGCAACTTAGCGCCTTCACCTAATCGCATGGACGCACGGCGAATAGACTAACCGAAAGTTTGAAGGCGCAACGAATGTCGCTGAATTTGATTAAATTGAACTGCCTCGCTCTCAAATTGGTATACACGAGTTTGAATGACGTCTAGCACACGATCAGCACGCATTGTACATCGATGGCTAAAGTGCGAGGGCATGTGTATCCGTTTGCGAGGTTGTAGATTTCCTGTCATACTTTATTTTTTCTCTGACAAACTATTCACCGTATTTTTTTATTCTTCTCTATAACTAGAATATTCTGTATGAATTTCAGGATTTAGGGTTGGTTCGTTTCTCTTTGAAAACATGAAGAGGGACCGGAAATTTTGGAGCACAAAAATTGAGGTAGGTACGATATAATTTTCGGCTTTCAACATTTTGGGTTCCTCATAGTTCTTTTATGTACTTTCATTTTTGATAGTTTTTTTTTCTCTCTTTTTGTCGCAAATATGAATGAGTGCATGTATAAGTGCGCTCATACAAGTAATAATAGAATTTCAAAGATGATAGTGATCTTGGGATGCAATTTTATGATCTGCTTTCCTTAGAAGAATTATTATGATCATCGTTTGATGCAAAATCTAATAATGGTCCAACTATTAATCGCATTCAAACTTTAAAGACGTCATTTCCCGATGAGACGACCCTGCTGGTGCGCATATGTGAGTGTGATACTGCCTTCGTCATTTCCGCGTTAATTTCAACGGGGGAAAAATGTAAGCGAAATGCGTACGGAGGCCTAATTGACAGTACTATCAATCCTATCCCATAGAATTATTTTGGTGTCCGTCCAATATCAAAATATTAGCACGGATATAAAATGTATAGTACCAATTAATTTATCTCATTATGAAATCAGTGAGAAACCAATGTCTTATTGTAATAATTTTCTGCAAGGTTTATGTCCCTTTTTATGTCCCTTTTATTTGTCTTAAGATTTAAAAACCCTCGTTTGAAGACGAATGGATTAAAGAAGTATGATACTAGATTTTGTCATGTTCACTCACCCGCTATATGTTCCAACGTCAAAGTCAAACGCCCATGAACGTGAACTGGCTAAGCTTCTTTTCGTCAAACATTCTCCTTCAAAACCGAGTGATACAATTCGTCAACCAGACCATCCGAATAAGAGTGCATGCATGATTTTGCTTCAGATCATCATTCATTACTGTTTAGAGCCCAGCTTATCAATTACACACCACGAACCTACTTTTAATTATATTTATTGTAGAATTTTTGAGGCTTCAGAAAATTTTTCACCGATAAATATTGTAAATAGCGGTTCAATATTAAAGTACATGGAAGCTATTTTCAGCAAATGCGGCGGCTTTCAAGAAGTAGAATCCTTAAAAACGGTTCACATAGCCTCGCGGAAGATGGAAATCAGTTCAATTAAATTATGAAGGGTCGTGCTCTTTTAGAGAGCACGGCATAATTCGTGCGGATTTCCACCGTTGTTTTATTTTGGTTTTAGAAATATCTAATGAACGCCATTTTTTAAAATTTTGTTCAGAATATTCAGTTAGCTGATGGAAAATAAGTATAAATGCCAAGTAATTGTGTCCTTAATTTCCTTTAAAAAACGTAGCAAGCACAACGTGTAACGTGCAATTTTGCAAATCGGAATACAAACACACATTTGCGAGTTGTATACCATTGTACGTTGCGTTAAAGGGCATTACTGGCTACGATTGGCTCCGGCGGATCCAGCAAACTGGCAACATTGTCTTTTCTCCATTTAAACTAATGAAAATATATCGATTTTTGGAGGGGCTATAGGTGCTCTGACAAGAATCGATTATTTAGCATAGGTTTAAATGGAGGCAATCCGGTGTTGCCAAATTGCTGGATCCGCCTCTGGTTGGTGAATGCCAACCAATCCGCACTGCACCTATTCTGCCTTGCTGAGGGAAAGCAGGGTATGCACATTTGCAGGTTGCCAGATTTCTCGTGATAAAATATCTAACTTGGAGGAAATTTATGAATATATTTCCTCGTAATTTGCGGGTATTTCAGATTAAATTGCGAATTAATTCCTCGGAAATACTGGAAGGAAAATGGTCACAAATTTCCCAAAAAATTCGTGTTTTATTTAGGGAACTTGGGCTGCGCCTAAAGGCTCATACGCCGTTCTTCCTTAGCAGGGTAGTATTTCCCCTAGTTCCTCCCGATGTTCGAGCAGTGCCTCTAGAAGTGTTTACGCGCCTTCTAGAGAGTTCTCCCGTGGGTTTGGGCTGAGACAGGGGACCCGAGTCTTAAGTTGCCGATCTGTAACTCTCACCCTATGCCTGTCCCCTCCCTGGACGGACGGGTCAGCCTTCTTTTTCTTGCATCTTCACATATTCATCGGCCCGGCGGACTCAGCAGCCCACCACCGTCCGACGCGCCGTATCTTTACCGGTCCATCTACTCGATGTGGGGTCTTCAAGTTGCCATATTCAGAGATCACTAAGAGAATGACGATGGAACTATTAAATGTTCTGTGCCTATAGATTGCAGAGTTTCAAAATGCTTACTCAATGTATATTCTTCTCCTTGTTAAATAATGTAAAATTATCGCGAGGCGGGAGCTTTATCTGACTGTTGAGAACAACTACTCATTAATCGATGGATCTGCTTGATTTCCAGAACACTGGAAAATAAAAACACATCGGATCTAGCTAGAGTCAAGACTCTTAAAAACGTCGACAAGAAAAAATACTCTTGATTCAATGATTCAATCAGATTTAAGCTTAAATCAAGAACCAAGCCTCTTAATTTAAGTGGATTTACTTTTGATTTAAGCTCAAATCTGATTGAATCAAGAGTCCATTTTCTTGTCAATGTTTTCAAGAGTCTGGACTAGATCCAATGCGTTTTTTTCCAGTGTAGCGTGACGTGTTTTGCGATACATCGATTGATCTGCCATTTAAACCTATGGAAAAGGATAGATAAACAGGGTGTTTGAAATGAACACCGTAATAATCTATTCTTTACCATAGCTTCAAATGTGGACTTGTCGATAATCGATCATGCATGCCTCGCCATTGGTTTGATTTCAGATTTTAAATATTTTCAGAAATATCTGAATTTATATCACCTTAGAGTGGATCTGTTGCGGAAGATGTTGGTATACATTCACGCTCTAGGTTTTCAAATTTTAGGATTGAACTTTGGGAAAAATTACCAAGAACGCTAATAGGGCGCCTGGTAATGGTTTCCTCAGTGGATTTATATTTAAAACAACAGTTATCTCTGCTGTCCTTGTGGGATTCTAACTGTTGTGGCAATGATCCCATAATAACAACGGGAATTTGTGTTATTCTGGAATAGAAAATCGATGATGAAATTAATCAACAAGCAGATTTTTTTGCTAAAGCTGAGAGAAATCTGTTTCTGCAGACCCATGCGTCAGTTCCATAAAAATTGATTGTATTTGATACATCAAACAGGTGAGATTGTATCGATATCGATTGGTTCAACACGTAAACATACCTCAAAGTCAATGGAGTAAACTGAGGGAACAGCTTTTTTGTGATAGAGGTTTGATTCATTTGAGCGCAAAATGGCATAAAAAGTGAAATTGTTAGGAATTTTCTCATTTTTACCTTTACCAACTGAAATCCTAAAATTGTTTAAGGTTTTCTTCTACTGTTTTGAAACCGACGATACAATGAACCACTATCAAATACGATCCATTCAACCCGGGACCTAAAGACCGATTTTTCATCGTTCTTCGCTCAAAAATACCATCAACAACCAGCAGCACACTGGAAAAAAAAACACATTGGATCTAGAGTCCAGACTCTTGAAAACATTGACAAGAATAATACTCTTGATTCAATCAGATTTTTGCTGAAATCAAAAGGAAATCCGCTCAAATTAAGAGGCTTGGTTCTTGATTTACACAAAAATCCGATTGAATCAAGGGTATTTTTTCTTGTCGATGTTTTTAAGAGTCTGGACTCCAGATCCAATGTATTTTTTTTTCCAGTGCACCATTTCCGCCTTTACAAAGTCAAGTGCCATTTTCCGCGACCGGTCATTTTCTGGCGTAAAACGATTGTCCGAATCTCGATAAAGGGAAAATCTGGCACCGCGGCAAGTTTTAAATCCCCGTGTACCGAGTGGGGGCGGTCGGCAACAGCAAGGGGAAAGACTGCCTGGGGTACAGGCGCGGGGCGAGGGGTGCGAGGGTGAGGGGTGGGGAGGGGAGGGGCG
>NW_017547299.1:656600-692991 GCF_001854935.1 Bemisia tabaci | reverse complement strand
GGCATGATCGAGAGAGTCCCGCCGAGAGTGAGGTTGTGGATCTGCACACTTTCTCGCTTGTTCTCTCCCGGTTCCCGCTCTCCCGCGCTCGGTTAAATCCGGAGCCGGCCGCGTGAGGCGTTGTCGCTGCGTCTCTGGCTTTCCACTTTTCGCCTCCGCCGACGAGACGCTATTCTAGTCGGTGTTCATGGTGCCATTGTTCCCGGCGGCGCTCCCATTTCGCGGGTTGAAGCCAACTGCAAAAACACAGACAATTTTCCGGAATCTCGGGAAATCCGGAAGATTTTCCGGAATTGCGCTCCTCCCTGAATTTTCAGCCATACAATTTACCCGAATCTCGGAAAATCCGGAAAATTTTCCAGAGTTGCGCTCCTCCCTGAATTTTCAGCCATACCATTTTCCCGAATCTCGGGAAATCCGGAAAATTTCCCGGAATTACGCTATTCCCTGAATTTTCAGCCTTTCTCGGTACATTTTACTCGAATTCTAGGGTCTACTTACGAATAGTTCTTAGCACATGAAAAAAGGGACCGTCCCTAAATTACCTGACGCTCTAGGGGTGGAGGGGGGTCGAGAAGAGCGTTACGCCATTTCGTTTTCAGGAGCTAAAGGGTGGGGACCTACGCCACAAAAGCTTTATAAGGGGGAGGGGGGAGGGGGTCAAAAATACCGAAAAGTGCGTTACGTAATTTAGGGACGGCCCCTCTTTAGTGAAAAAATCGATGACTTCCTCGATTGCGTTTGACTCCAAAAATTTTCGACTTCCCTTAAACGCTGATTGATTGCGAGGGCAAACTCAACAGGAGAGACACGCAGTGAGGCGCAACATCAACGTGTGTTTTTTGTCAGGACGGAGCGAAAGTGACAAAGCTACTGCGAGCAACTATTCGTGCCCCCAAGCCGGGCAATATTGCCATCATTGTTGTTGAAGGCGAACTTGACTGAATGAGAGGCAAGCATAGTGAAAAGTGTAATAAACGAGTGTTCCCTGGCTTTCTTCGGTTGATTCGTTTTTTCATTAATCCTGATGTTGTTAAGAGAGAAATTCAGATTCATCGTCTGTCTCTAGAATGAATGTGAGTATGCTCAGTTAAAAGGAGGCTCACAATATTGAGACGATAAGGGGGGCGGGAGGGGGGCTAAGCCAGTGCCGGATTAAGGGGGTGGCCACATGGGCCGCGGCCCATGGCGGCAAATCTAAGGGGCGGCAAAAATTTGCAACTTTTTGAAGTGTAGGTATAAAAAAAAACCGGATTTATAAAAACAAAATTACAAACGAGAAAAGGCGACCAAATCTCTCATTCCCTGAGAGTGAAGTAATTTCTAATTTTGTCGTCTCTTAGTGATACAAGAGACAGAACCTTCAATAAATCGAGTTAAGAGAGAGACCAAACACGCAATTTGGCCTGGAACGGCGCGACTTAGAGAGACATGATAACGAGGATTTGAGATGAAAAGGAGAAGCCCTCGGCGCGGCGATCGGCATGTAACACATTAGCGCCTACAAGACTGCACGAATACTTCACGCATTGCATCAAACACACTGCGGTCATTGCGGTCAGCGTGAAACGGATAGCGCCTACAAGAATGCATGAATACCTCACGCATTGCGCCAAACTCAGTGCGGTCAGGGAGAAACGCATAGCGCCTACAAGACTGCGTGAATACTTCACGCATTGCGTCCAACACGGTGAGGTCCGCGCGGCGCGGCGGCGGAAGTTAAAATCATTGAACCACATTTATGTTTGTTCATTCATAATTTTTTCGTTCATTTCTTATGAATGGAAGGCCTTGTCCACACAGAGATAGGTTTACGGAACTTAACTTTCGCGCAATGTTTCGTGAACTTTTGCTAGTAGTGTCAATATCGGTTATCATTTTAAAAATCTAAGTTCAAATTTGAAATACAAAGAAATTATGAGCTTGAGAGAAATTGAAATCTAAGGTTTTTTGTATTGTATGCGACAACACTGTAGTGTGATAAAGCATCTCCATAATCAATCAACATTTTTGGCACTAAAACGATCTTAAATCATTAAAATGAGCTTAACGACTTTCGTGCTGAAGTTATGTAACTTTTTCGTACTTTTCTCTCTTGTTCCCCGATTCAACAATTCATGATTCTATTCCATAACAGCACTGTTCTTCCTAGAATTTTTCAATAAGTCATAATACAAATCATCACCGCTGAATTGAATTAATTTAAACCGAACAGAACTGAACAGAACCTCGAGCAGCTAATTGTAATATGAAAAGGAAAAAAACGAAACAATAAATGCTGCATTTGTGTTGTGCCAACACTCTTCGGAGTCAAAATCTCTTGTTTATGTCTCAAAAAATTTGTGAATGATTGGCCTGCTCAAGGAGCACCTACTAAAAGACTCATTTCGTTCGTGATGAGGACGTTATCCCATCGTTGGATTGTTCAAACGTGTGACAACTACATTTGCCTTCATTTAAAAGAGTATGCACTACGGACTCCCACGCGTAGTATTAGTGGTATTCATGCAGGCGCTGTAGCCCAATTCGTCGCTCTTCAGACGAAGGGGCGTAACTATACATTGAGATGAGCCCGGAAAAGCATTGAGTTATATGGACGATAGGGTTCATTGCAGAGTGTGGTTACGCCCTTAAGTCAGGAGGGCGACGACTGATAAACACCCATGTCTATCCATGAGATTTCCCGATATGATGGATATACACTCATCAAATTCCTCATATTTTACGGGAAAAAAGCTGCCTTTCGAAACTTTTTAGATTGACAATGACTACGCTAATTCCTTAACGCGATAGTTTCCGCGTATGATTGGAAAGTGTCGCTCTTCGAACAAGTTAATGATCGGAATTGGTTCGGAATGTGATCGTCCATCAAGGCCTTAAGAGAACGATTACAGCATGACGATAGCTTTAAAATGACATGCGGGGATCCAGACATTCGAACGGGGGGTGTCCGGGGGGGGGGGGGCCCCCAGNGGGGGGGGGCTCCCCCAGAAAATTTTCGAAATTTTAAAGCATCTAATATGCAGTTTGAGTCAATTTTGTCATGAATAATCACCAAATATAAGCGTCCTTCTCTCTCTCTCCTTTGTTCCTTCCTTCTCTTTTTCTTTCTTTTTCTTCTTCCTTCTCTCAGGCAAACAGTGAGGCGTGCGCCCCACAACGGATCGAGTCAATGCAAGAGGTCGGACAAGATTTGGAAACTTTAAACGCTTATAACTCCGTTTGTACAAAACTTAGAGATTCTAAAAGTGGTTCCATTGGTTTCCTTGTGGAATTGTCTTCCGATAGCATCTCTTGAAATTTGAAATGTGACGAAATACATCAAAACTTGCGGTTTTAGTAAAAAAAAATCATGCTCGACCTCTCCCATGGATTCGACCATTATGCGCCCCCTATAGCTCCGCCCGTGTAAAATGAAAATGACGAATACTGCCGTGCTAAAGAAAAACGCCGTATGAACCATTAGGCGTTGCCAAGTTTCCTTCGATAAAAACCGAATCTTCTGAGTTAATTGTGAATATTCTCCACAAAATTTTTAGACATCTTTGTCCACAATTTTGCCTAAAATGTCTGAAAATTTCAAGGAAAAATACGAATAATCTTTCTCAAAAATGCATGTTTTATCCAGAGCAAGTTGGCAACTCTCGAACGTTCATACGACGTTCTTCCTTAGCACGGCAGAATAGCTGCGAGCGTGGGGTTGAAAAAACTACAAAACCACTTGACCGCATTAATAAAACTGTCTCAACAGGTCTGTCAGCAGAAGATGCTTATCCTCCTGCATAAGAAATTAAACAAAGACGCTAACCGTGTTCATGATTATTCTTCTCCGTCTAATCGTGCGGGCGGGCGGCAGCAACAGAGAGTTTCCACGGGTCGTGTATTATTTGGGAAGTGGGCACGGATAAACCAAAGCAAATGGGGACCGGGACCAGACAGTCGGAGGAGCGATTTCCAAGGGCACGTGAGCCAAGACCGGGCGGATAGCGTAATGATAGTTGAAAAAGAAATAAAACGTCAAATATTTGCAAGCAATAAAAGTGGAACAGACACTCGTCATGCGTCGTCGGATCGTGTTAACTTACATTGTTAAGGACTCCGGTTCACGTCCAAGGAGGAGGTGACCAGGGTTGCCGAAAAGTTTCGTGCTTTTCTTCTCGATTTTCGACTAATCTCCCACCAAAGAAACGGCCGGTGAGCCGGTGAGCCTCTTTGTGACCAGTGGACTGATTATTGAAATTGATGGACAAAGCCATAGACAAACACGACAAAACGGGTATGGAGGGATCCTATTGGTGGAAGCGGATGGTTGCAATGGACTTAAGAAGTAGGTAATATACTAACTAACGGCAACCCACGAGAGACCCTGTAGTTAGACCATCATTTACCCCCTTAGTCTAAAAGAACTACCCATTTCAACCGATGGGATCGCTCCATACCTCCTATGTCCTCTTTGTCCATCGTTTTTTCTATAAATTTCAAGAATCAGCCCGCAGTGGCCTGATTATTGAAATTTATAGACAAAGCAATAGACAAAAATAACATAGGGAGTATGGAGCGATCCTATTGGTTGAAATATGGGTGGTTCTTAGACTAAGGGAGAAAATGATGGACTAACTGTCGGGTTTCTCGTGGGTTGCCGTTAGTTAGTCTATTACTTACTGCCTTTGTCCATTGCAACCACCCGCTTTCACCAATAGGATTCCTCCGAATCCCTCTCGTCTTCTTTGTCTATAGTTTTGTCTATCAATTTCAATAATCGGCCCCCAGTGTTGGTCCGGCTCGAAAATTCTTGGGGTGCTGATACGTTTTCGTGACCCCTCCTCTCGAAAGGGTCCCCCCTATAAGTAACAAAAAGTCCTCTTTTATGAGATTTTCAAGTTTTTGGGGGTCTCAACTGAGGTTCTTTCAGGGCCCCCCTGAGCCATTTGTCAGAATTTTAGGGGTGTTGAAGCATCCTAGCACCCCTGGCCAGACCGCCCCTGATGTTCGTGAGTTTGGGGTCTCTAAAATATATTGTATTTAAGGACGTCATAACCTTAAGTAAACCCTCGATATTTTACATCAGTTCAAGAAATCTTCTAATAATTAAAATGTTAGATTACGGCATGAAAATACTGCGCGCAATGAGGGTAAATGGCATCAGAAGCAGTAACCCTATACCAGCTCGCAGTCTTCATATTAGCAGAGCGTCCACAACAGTAGCTCAAAGCTTTACTGTAAATTGCTTTGGCAACACTGTGTTCATCAGATTACTTGCTATAGACGTGATTGATAGGGATAGACTCATCAGCGATGTGTTTTGTCTAGCAATCGAGGGGCTTTCGCTGAAGATGAAAGAGCGGTTTTTTATTCAGGCCAGACTCTTAAATTGCACGTGTATTTCAAAAATGGCACGCTAGAGACATATTCGGTTGGTTTCATTGAGAGGTCAATAGTGAATTTTTTTCCTCATTCATAAGAGGAACTTGATCGATAGCCATTCTTAACTTCCTTAAGCTTTGAGGGCAAATTCACTAGACCAGAAACTCGGGGTTTTCCCTTTTATGCACTAAACTTTCCTCTGTGATTTCCGACACTGTACATTATTTTTAGACACAACTCTTCTCCTTACTCATACGATTTTATTTGTGTGCAAATTAAGAGTTTGATTGGTGGTCATTCCTTGCTTCCTCAAGCTTTGTTGTCATATTCACAAGGGTAGAGAATTTTTGTTTTTCCTTTTACATAATGGAATTTCCTCTTTGGTTTTCTAGCGTTATACATCATTTTGAACCATAACTCTTCTTTCTGTTTACACGATTTAATTTGAGTGCAAATTTACGAGTGCAACTTAAAAAAAAAAATGACTTTGTTAGTGTGGTTTGGATTAATCCAGGCCCGATGCGGCGTGGCATAATATACCTCCTCAAGATGGCGAGGATTAAAAATAACCCTACGTCCTGAGTGCCTCCTCGAAAAGCAAATATTACTTTTTTTTATTGACTTTAATAAGAGAGAGTGCAATTATAAAGCAATAAATCGTTAGTTGGGAGGCAAATTTTATTTTTAAGGTATGGTTGCAAAAATAATTTTCATGTGTGTATAAGCCAAATCTTAAACTTTTATCGACGTAAATAAATGTAATGATTAAAAGGGTGCTGCTCAAATGAGCACGATCAGCCTCTATTTAGACTTCTTTTTGCAATTTAAAACTCATTTCTGACTCGATTTAGAAACAACGTATGTGTCATTAGTTTCCTCATGTGCATAAGCGTTTTTACGGATGAGCCAGAAATAATTGTAGCTCCTAATTGCAAAATGAAGTCCAATTATGCAACTATAATAATCTAATCTTTATAGAAAAAGATTTTATCTGTGCTGTACTAAAAGAATTCTAAAACTATAAAATGAGAGGCTTATTTTGATAAGTAACCTACGTTAGAAGCTGACTTATAACAGTGAAGTGTTCGTTTTTAATCCCGAGCAAAATCACTGATTGTAAGATCTCCAATACAGTCACCCACAATATGATCCTCTGAACTGTTGATGACGTCATCAGATGAACAAATTCCTCATCACAGGAGGTGAGGAGGTGGGTAGCATATTTCAATCTGTTGTAGTCAGTGCGGGTTCAAACTCTACTCATCGTTCAGATACTATCGATTTGGAGCCTGTAGAAGTCAATTTTTTGGAGGATCGTTGGCAATTTTTAACTTAAAATTCACCATATTTTGTACTGGTGACCTAAATACTGAACCAATACAAATTTTGACCCGGAGGTTAGATTTAACACTTAATATTTTAGCCAACCATAAATATTTTTCAAAATATTGACCCAAAATAATTGCCCTCAGGAAAGGTCGTAGCTTCGAGGTGATCAATTCAGGATTCATTTTCATATGTAATAAAGTCTTTCTGTAGGTATGGTTTTTGAGGCGGTATTATCCGGAAGATACTGCGGCCCTAGAGGGATATTACTAAAATAAAGTCTTATTTTGAGCTAAAGGGTCGCCTCCTAATACTGTACTGGTTACGCAAGGACTTAAGGAAGAAGAATTGGTGGGAAGCCGTGTCCTTCGAAATAATTCACGGCAGAGGATTAATTTTTTGAGGAGGGGATGTGCTTAATCGATAATGCTCACACTTCCAGATAAAAGGTATCTTGAGGATTTCGCGGTACTTTGCAATTCAACCGTTCATTGCAGATATCGGTGACCCACCTTTCGATTGTTCTTTATCAGTCAATAACCTCCAAGTTCAATGCGATTTCGATGACTGACGGGCAAGGTGAAGTGGGGAGGGTTTTCCGCGCCTTGGAGGTCAAGTTGAATGTATTAGCTGCCTGTCAAGTCAATCCTTGAGAGAATTTGAAAATATAATTTTCATATGTTGGAGTGCAGTTTGCGGTATTCCGCTATTAAGAAGGAAATAAAATTTAAAAATGAACATTCAAGCTCAGTTTGTTTATGCCCTTTTTAACTGTAATATACAGGGGGTCCTATGGTAAGAGGACGTCAGATTTTAGGAGCATATTCTAAGGGTCAACGTAATAAGATTTCATTCCTTTTTAAAGTTCTTGGTTTTTGTTTTTTAAATCATTATCATACAAGAAAAGTGTCCCCAGTTAGAGCTCCGGCCTCCTCAAAATCATCGACGAATCATTGTTTTTCTTCTGAATTTTGAAGACAGTCGTAGTCCAAAACTCATGATAAATTGCTAAGTGTTGGGAATATTTATCCCTGAATTCATCCATGGCTTCGATAATACGGCAATCTCAAGATGAAAGGGGATTTCAGGGGGCCTTGGGTCTCTCGGAGTAAACAACTTAGTTTTCCCTTACTCATTTCTATCATCCCTTTTTAACGAATCCAGTCCTAAAATACATTGGGGCGGGGTAGGTTTTATATACAGGGTGTCCCAAAAGTCCCTTCCACCCCCTCTAAAATTTTACCTAATTAATATTTTGAAACGAAACTTTGGGGATGTTCATCGATCAATGTTAGCTACTTTTGGGGTCCCCCAAAATTTTCGGGCCCCCCCGTGGGAAGGGGCTACGGACCCCAACTTTTTTTTTTCAAATAGTAACCCCTATCTTGTGATACCTCATTCGAAAGAGCATAAAAAACTAAGAATTTTGGCGCAAACCGCAGATCAATATCTTAATTTTTGACCGAGTCATGGTAGGTCAAAGGTCAAATTTGACCTATTTTCAAAAAATCATAACTTCGGTTCAAATTATCGTAATGAAAAAAATAAAACGAGAAAATTTACCAAATTGTAAGCACTTTTAAGTAAAAATCACAGAAATTACTTCAAACTAATTTTAAGGGGGGTTTCGGACCCCCAAATACGTTAATTCAAAGGTCATTCAATTTTCCCGCGAAATAAGCCAATTTCCCCCAGATTTGCCTCCACATTAGTTCAGTAAGGTCAAAATCAGTTCAATATTACGTTGGCAAGTCCCCAAATTTCGGGAAAAGTTAAAAAAAAAAAATTTAAACGGTCAAATTTTATCACCTTATATTTCACCTTAAAATTGGGGACCCCAAAAGTAGCTAACATTGATCGATGAACATCCCCAAAGTTTCGTTTCAAAATATTAATTAGGTAAAATTTTAGAAGGGCTGGAAGGGACTTTTGGGACACCCTGTATACAAGTTTTGGTTTATATTTGTCGTCAAAACCAAGAACAAACTGCAATTTTCATAAAAAGTTGGGGAAGCCACAGCTACGATTAGAAATACTCATGGAAGAAAACTTAATGGAAGAGAGAATAGTCATATTTTAACCCACAGGAGAGATTCCTGAAGTAGAGTGGTTTACACTTGGGGCACTCCAGTGGCGATTTAGCAAGTTGGCAATCATGTTGTCCCTCCATTTAAATCCATTAAAAATACCGATTTTTAGGTGAGGCAAGAACCGCCAATGGGACACTCCTTATGCCTGGTTTCAGTATGTCAAACTCTCATCCGACACTATTTCGCGAATTATGCTCAACAAGTTGCTCATCAATTATCATTCCCGCAGGGATGAGGAAGGGGCTGTTGTGAAAAAAACCAGTAAGACCACCGTATTTCTCGCAAAATTTCACATTTACATCTCCATCGTTGAATCGGAAATCTCAACTCGCCGCACAGCGGATCGAGTCAACAGGAGAGACCGGACAAAATTTGAAAACTTTAAACGCTTCTAACTCCGTTTATAAAAAAACTTTGTGGTTCCAATATGGTTTCATCGGTTTCCTCGTAAAATTGTCTTCTAAAAGCACCCCTTGAAAAATGTGACGAAGTAAACATCAAAATTTGTAGTTTTAGTGAAAAATTCCATGTCAGACCTCTCTAATGGAGATGTTGCATGTGTGAGGAATTTGCGATTTGACTGTTGGTTCTTATGTAAAAGTTCGCGAGAAACACGATGGTGCCACTGGTTTTTTCTGAAATCATCTCCCAAGCTTAAAAAAAGCTCTCAAGTTGAGGCCAAAATGGAGGGGATATCCCACGCTATACCCTGAGAGTCCATACCTCTACATCAAGACGAACTTTCCATGCAAAGATAGGGAGCAAATACATTAGCAGTGATGCCGTGTTTTCAGTTTTAGGGTCTCCAAATAAAGTGGCAGCCCTGTCAATGTATTTCCTCCCTATCTTTGTATGGAGAATTTGTCTTGATGTAGAGGTGGACTCTCAGGATAGCGTGGGATATCCCCTCCATTTTGGCCTCAACTTGAGAGCTTTTTTTGAGCTTGGGAGTTGATTTCAGAGAAAGCCAGTGGCACCATCGTGTTTCTTGCGAACTTTTACATGAGAATCAACAGTCAAATCGCAAATTCCTCACACATGCAACATCTCCATTGTCTTCTAAAAGCACCCCTTGAAAAATGTGACGAAGTAAACATCAAAATTTGCAGTTTCAGTAAAAAATTCCATGTCAGACCTCTCTAATTGACTTGCTCCACTGTGCGCCGGTCGGAATTCCGTCCTCATGCCACTATTGCACGCTTCGGTGCATGAGCAATGACTAAAAAAAGGGAGCTTTCCAGCCGGAAGCTCGGCAAAATTGCGAGGTTTTTGCCGCGGACGCCACGGCGAGCGAGTGAATAATTAAGGGGAGCATCGGCCCCCGAAATTGGGCCCGGCAGACAGAGCCTAGCTCAACTGGAGCGCGACGGGGGAAGCCGGAAGCGGGCTGTCTGCACTCTGCGCGGCGGAGTCGGGCGTGAGTCGCAGCGCGGTCGGTCGCGTCTCAATCCTGCGTACTTGAGCTGAAATTTCAGTCTGCCACTATCGATTGGCGCCGGCAAATCGCCCGAGCCCAGCCCGCCGAGCTTCAGTCACTGGTCAGACCGGCCTGGGCGCCCCGGTACCCACTCCTCTCCCGGGTCTTACGAGTTGATAGACGTCCCGTCATCAGTTACCGTCCCGAAAATCAAATTCTTGAGACCGGAAGAATTTCACGGAATTCAATATTTTGAATTTGTGTTTCGATCATTCGTTCATGAATGACATGATTCAAATATGTCGCATTGAATCAGTGCCCCGCCTTCAGTTACAACTCTGAGTCGTCTCCAAAATGGAGTTCTTAACACCGTAAGAGTTTCATGGAATTCGATGTTTTGACTTTATGTTTCATTCATGCGTTCATGCCTGCATTCATCCATTCATCCACTCATTCAATCATGAATGACGCGATTAAAATATGTCATAATCCTGTCATAATCTGTGTCATAATTTGTTGCAATTCTGAGTCGTCTCCAAAATGGAGTTCTTAACACCGTAAGAATTTCACAGAATTCGATATTTTGAATATATGTTTCATTCATGCATTCATGCTTGCATTCATCTATTCATTCATTCATTCACTCATTCGACCATTAATGACACGATGAAAATATGTCATCATCCTGTCTCAATCTGTGTCATAATCAGTTGTGTTCCTGAGACGTCCGGAAAATAGAACTCTCATTTCCGTCAGAATTCTAATGAACCTCAGTATTTTGAGTTATTATCAATCGTTTAAGAGTGTCAAAAATTTTAAAGTTTCTTCTTTATGTTGAATGAAAGAATTGAAATTAAAATATGTAAAAAAGCAATGCGCATTGATCAGTATCCCGTCATTAGTTACGATTTTGAATTTTTTTCAATGGCTCGAAATTGTCTAGGAGGAAGGGATGTTACTTTGTTCACCACGAATCTGACATTTTAAATGTTTCCCTATTTTTTGAATGGCAAGGTGAAAACGTGTCATAACGCTTCTCATTAAATCAGTGCGATGCCAACACTCACAAAAGATCAGGAAAGAATCGGTTTATACTTATGCATGAGAAGCGATGTGGCTCGAAACTACGACAATATTCTGTTTCGATCACCCTCGTAGAGCTTTCTTCATGTAGAGTTACGTTAATTCTTTTCATACATGAAGGAGTATTTACGGAATTGTGGCTTATTTTTTCGTCTTCTCTGGGCAAAGGAAAATTTACGCAAGTATTTTCGCAAGATACCATCGCAAAGAAAACTCCCAAGAATGAGACAGAGGACAGCGATGCGCCTTCATTTGGTTGGATAGGCCATAAAACTCACTCAAGAGTTAAAATAGTTGCATGCTCACAAAGTTTACTTTATCTGGAAAGGACCAACTCTCTTCTACTCTTTTTGCATAATTCCTCGCAAATTTCCGCGACTTTGGGGATGTTAAAGGAATCCTCTACGAAAAAAGAGAAAATATGATTTTACACAGCCAGGGTCAACACATGGATCATTTTTGACGTTTTTCATTGGCCCGTAAGTGTCGAAGAGTATTTCTGAGTTATAGAATGTTGTAGGCTTTGACGATTTTGGTGTATGACTCAATCCAACTAAATTAAGTATCCTAAAGGTGTTGATAAATTGCGAGTTGCATTTTAATTGGGAATGCGCTCATAATTTGATGTACAACAAAAAGATGGGTACAATTAATGGGCCTGTTGCATGCAAGAGATACAGCCGTGCGAATAGACTTTATAGAGGTTAAATGACATGAAAATTACGATGGTCACATTAAAAAAGTCTGAAATACACTCCTTACTGCGCAATTTGCGTTGTTAGGAGCGCGCTTTTTCAAATTTCCCGCGTCGGGGGGCAGTTTTCTTACGGAAACAATTAACGGCAACTCCCGGCTATTTCCGGTCAACTAAAACTGACAACATAACCTAAAAATCGGAGCTCGTGATATCGTGAAATGAAATGTAGAAGGATTGCGTTGGATATTTAAAAGTTGATCGATTTGGTGACCGCATAAAGCGTATATGGACCACTATAAGAGATCACGTTGGGTTTGTGAACAAACTGAAGGAAAAAATAACAATAACAACAACAACGACTCGGCATCTTCCGGAAATCACCGAGCCCGCCGTTTGCTCGTTTCCGGTGATTAGAAAACTGCCCCCAGACGCGGGAAATTTGAAAAAGCGCGTTCCTAACAACGCAAATTGCGCAGTAAGGAGTGTATTTCAGACTTTTTTAATGTGACCATCGTAATTTTCGTGTCATATAACCTCTATTAAATCTATTCGCGCGGCTGTATCTCTTGCATGCAACAGGCCCATTGCGTCGTGATGTGTTGAATTTTGGATAATTTACTGTGATGCGCATCCCACATGTTTCTTTCAGAGAAATTAAACCCTCTGTGTTAGAAAAGACACTGCCCCCTCCCCCCGTCGTATGTGATTAGAAAATCCTTCAAAAAACTGCCAAAGAGTGCAGGATCTGGGTACCTCCACATCCTTCCAAACGATCCTTCCTGCACATGAAGGAGGCACGCAACTCTACCCACACGCAAAAAAATAGTCGGTACCGATGACCGAACCTTCTGCTCACAGGACTTTTGCGCTCTCTTCGTTATACTTACAGGACAGGACTTTCCTGCTGTAAGAAGATAACTTGGGTCGTGAGAGCCGAGTACTGTCCATATAACGGAAACTTAAGCTGTATACTCTCTGCCATAGAGTACATAGATTCGTAATGTAAGTAGGTGAGCTGGCGCCACTTTTAAGCATTTTCCAGGTCCCGAATTCAGAGACTCCTGTGTGACGCCGGGTCACTTTTTCGATACATGATCGATTATTTGCGATACACGGGTACTCAGCCATCCAATGTAAACAAAGAAGATAGGACTCACCACGTATTCCACACCGCCATTTTGGATCGAAAAAGCGACCCGAACTCGGCGCACACCGGGCTCGGAACTCGTCGAGCAGAACATGGCGCCAGCTCTCCCATTTACATTACGACTCTATGTACGCTATGACTCTCTGCGCACGAAAAGAAGATATTATAGGATGAATTAAACACAATTTCGTGCTATGTTTCCCGTAAACTCTGACCGCTTATTCCCTGCGTCGCGTTATTACGGCCACCAATCACCCACATAATATAGGTATTCCCCGATGTATTCGTGCATGTTCATATCAAGGAGTGCCAAATCCCATACTCGAGAAAGCGGAGCTCTGCGAATCACCCTGTGAACGCTCCAACGCGATGGAGGACCGGGGAGGGGGGGGGTCGCNTGGGGGGCGGGGGACGGGGGGCGCGAGGTGCGAGCTGGGCACCAGGGAAACTGCATCGCGAATTGCAACAATCGCGGGATGCGATGTTGCATCTACGCGGCGAGACGGTATGAACTGGTGTGAATGCCCTCAGGTGAACACAAGCGTTGTCATGGCGACCCGCAACGCAGCCGACGCGCCGAGCCGCGCCGACCGCCGCCGCCGCCGCAGACTTTCTTCAGACGAAAAGTGCATGTTGTTCCGAGAGTTGACTATTGAGTGTCAATTATTCCACACCCGCGCACTCCTCCCTCCACTCCTGTCCCTGACCAGGTTCCAGCCCTCGTCCCTGGGACCTTAAAACACGGGGTCTCTCCCTGCTTCCACCCTCTCGGAACGCTCATATCTGAGATACTTTCAAAATCCACCCAATATACACTCGTATTCGTACCTGGTATATTGATCGGATCAAATAGGGAAAGTAACCTCACCTAACCTAACCTAATCGAACCTAACCTAATCGAACCTAACCTAACCTAACCTAACCTGACCTAACCTAACCTGATCTAACCTAACCTGACCTAACCTAACCTAACCTAGCCTGACCTGACCTGACCTGACCCGACCTAACCTGACCTGACCCGACTTAACCTGACCTGACCCAACCTGACCTAAAAATTGATATTTCAACCTTTTCTGGCGATTTTTGTCATTGCGTATGTAAACCTGGTTAGTTGATTCCCTTTGCTGATCCCCTTGAGACCAATGCTGAATACAATCAACATACCAGGTATTAACGTTCATGGACCTATTCAAGGACTTCAAGTTCAGGTCAAACGGATCTCTGAGAAATTTTTCCAACCGTGTATCCTAAAATTTGAGGTCCAGCTTCCAAAGTTAAGGTCACACATCTAAAGTACCTGGGTACCTCCGTTGACTCCATAAGTTTCAACCGATGACGAAAGTCCTTCAGATGTGTGACCCAAACTTCGGAAGGTGGACCTCAAGCTTTCGGATGCACGATCCGAAAACTGCAGATATCCCAAAGACCTGAATTTTGGGTCTTATGCACGAAGTTTTTTTCTTCGTGGGGTGGAAACGTAATCTTTGTGATGACTTGTGGCAGAATGGTGCGGAAGTCTCGAAATTTCAAATCTTTAAATGTTCAATTTGTTTTCAATGTTTTTCCATCGCAATTTACATTTTTACTGTACTATTTCTCTGCGAATTTGAGTAACCTTACTGTATTGATGCCCCACAATATCATCATCAAACCTAATGGCAAATGACTCGCTCAATCTTTACAGCTTGCCCTAGCTCCTTCCACTTTTCAAAGGGCGTTGTCTAATTTGACGTACCCAATCATGGACTCTGCTTGACTATTTTCAGTTGCTCAAGCGGTGTCTATGATGAATGAAACATGTCGGCTCTCTCTATTGGTTGTACTTTCTGTCATTAAATAAAAAATACATATGTAGCCTCATTGTATATTATGTCTCCCCCAGGATTTCCACGATGGAACTACGTTAAAATTGGATTACATTTTGCAATAAGGAACCACTATTTCTGGCCCACTTTAGAAACAACATACATGCCATTGATGTTCCAATGCAGATATGTGCTTTTATGGAGGAAATAGTGGTTCTTTATTGCAAAATGTAATCCAATTGTATCTCTCTTTCTTTCAGATGATATTTTTGTCTAATATCGATTCATTGCAAATTTATGTTATGAAAGGGTCCATCTACTGTTCGAACGTTACTGTCCGAACTGCCATTGAATGCTTCTTGGCACTGTTAATGAGACGTCTAATACCGCTGGACAACCGTGAAGTGCTATAGCTGTATCAAATTTGTTCGGAAGCGCATACAGCTGAACATCAGGCAAGTAGGCACTACCTTTTTCAGGCTCTTGTTGAGACACTAAGTTTTTCAAATGTGGACAGAGATTTTCCCCCTTGAAAAATATAGCGATTATAGTCATATATCGCCTCAGATCATCTTGGGATTCATCTCGGTATCATAAAGGCAGATAACTCACTGAACTAATTTTTGACAAATGATGGTGATACCCAAATTAATTTTCAACCCTTTGCCACGTAGGGTTTTTTTCATGTATGTAGGCATTTGTTATTTCTTAAATTAATTTTTTTATTGCAGCAACGACCGTGTATGAAACCCAAATACAAAAAGGGCCCACAAGCATACATACATGCCTCGAGACCGGTGTGATCTTTAATCGAGTGGTAAAAATTGCACACAATCTATGGTAACATTTTTAACAATTACTAGCTTCTTCTAAAAGTATGACTACTGTAGGACAACGAAGAGAAGTGCAGAGAGGCGACACACGCTACATGGTGGTGGGGAGGGGGGGGGGGGTACATGAAGGTTTGATCCAAGTTGCCATAGGTCGTTGACGAGACAACTGTGTGCTCCTGTAAGTGCCTGCACGCATCATGCACAGCGCTGCCTAGCGTGATGTACACGCACTATGGCGCATGTCACAGTGATCTAAAATTGCCCCAAGGCCATCGGTCGTGTAAATCAACACTGATGCCGGTTTCCAGAAAAAATTACCCTTGCATTAAGGCTCGGAGAACGCCCCTTCTTACCACTTTGCAAAAAAATCACACTTGCTCCTCTTCAGTAATTCGATCGCACTTGTATTCCGCACAGGGGGTTTTATTAAGCTCAAATTTCCATGGAGGGGCTTCTAACGATGCAATTAATCACCTTTATCAATGCGATAAATAATTGAAATAAATGATTACAGATTATGGCTGCGGTATAATGTAGCTACACGTCGGTGCACTGAAGTGTACGAAATGAAGTGTCAATGGCGTGAAAATTATTTCAAAGCTTATATGTTGCATCCTCCATCATATGAGAGTATGATATTAAGACAACACTTTGCAACAAGGAACCACTTTCTAACTCATTTTAGAAACAAAACTTGTGCCATAAGTTTGTTCCCTTTATGTATGAATGTGTTTATAGATGAGCGAGAAATAGGGGTTACTCGCGGTTATTTGTTGCATAATGAAGTCCGGTCAAAGTCTCTAAGTCCTCGCATTTGTCGAAACATTTTTAGTTAACAAACAGTTTAGAGAACTTCATCGTTAAAGTTGAAATTTTCATGATTTAAATTTGTGATTTTGAATATGGTGACATTTTAACAGAGGAAAGACGCAGGTGATGGGAGGGGGAGGGAGGAGAAATTATATAGTTATGAGGAGTATAAGAATGATCAAATTTTGTTATTCGGTTCGACCTTCCCTCCTCTTTTTCTACCGCAAACGGAGGGAGAAAGTAAAAATGAATATGCAAACATTTTGTATCCAGTTCCTCGTTCCTTAAGAAGTAGAGAAAAAACTAAAAGCGATCTTTTGGCACTTGTACTATTGAACCGATCCCAATTTCGTTGACCAAATGTAAAAATATAACTATTCGAATTTCAGGTAAAGCCCTCAGCATTGATGATGTATCACACACAAAAAAAACTCAAAGGCGGGTGACTATATAAAGTCGGAAATTCGAAGATCGCTCACCTCAACATTAAAAAGCCTCCTTCTTAGGTTAAAAATGTTTGATGAACGAGGGAGATGGGTGGGGGTCATTGAGGGAAAATTTTCGGAGAAATCGCAAAAACATCTTTTTGGTGGAAAATTTCGAGTTATGGGGTGGGGGGAGGGGGGAACCTGAGCCCATGATGCCCCTCCCCCTCCCCCCGCTCGGCTCCTTAAAAAACCAATACATTTCACCATAGGCACTGCGGTAGTCCTCCACTTTCAAGTACATAAGATTTTAATGTTTCAACGAGAAAAATGGGAAGTAAGTAACTCTGAATAGGCGAAAGAATAACATATCAGAAAATGTCAAATGAAAGCACGTTCATTGAACGAATCAGAGGCGGATCCAGCAATTTGGCAACACCGGATTTCCTCCATTTAAACCTATGCTGAATAATCGATTCTTGTTGGAGCACCTAGCCTTCAAAAAATCGATACATTCCTATAGGTTTAAATGGAGAAAAGACAATGTTGCCAAATTTCTGGATCCGCCTCTGGAATGAATGCAACGGTTTGACAAGTAGGCGAAGCAAATGAAAGATTCAAATCGGAAAGTGACAACCAAGGGATCGTTGAAAGCTTCTGACGTGGCTGGCTGAACATTTTACATACATATACAATAGTGGCTGCGTTCACCTTCCCAAACGATTTCGGACGTATGCTTGATTCACTTCCTGCGAGTGAAAACATATCACACTCAGGGCTATAGAAAGTATTTGGGATGAAGGATCATGGGAGAAGACACATTTGGACAAAACAATTTCATGAAGTAATCATTTCAGTCGAGAGGTGGGCTGATGAAACATAACAATTTTCATGAGAAATTGTAAAAATGACATTAAACGTTTAAAAGTAATGGATGGAATGTGATGGAGTTGAAAGAAGACGAGGAGAAAGTTGCGAAGGAGGCGGATGGAAGGAGCAGACAGATGCTTGGGAGTTTATAGGCTCTTTGGTACAAAAATTTTTCACTCTCTTGATGATATTTTCTAGAAATATGTGAAACTGTAGATGATTACGAAAGTATGATTCAAAACTAAACAAAATCCATTGTCTCTCAAAGCTGGTAGAGTAATTCGTGGCAGAGACAGACATTTATACGTGGGGGGGGGGGGGGGAGGAGTCCAAAAGTAAAGAAGTCCTAAAAATTGTGAAAGTTTTGCTCGAAGGAAAATCGAAAATAAATCCCTTGAAATCCTTCTTTCCGCATTTAGTAGTTAATAGGCTGATTCACGAGAGATGTTAGTGCCTTCGGCATAACGATCATTTCAAACCGCACGAATAAAAGTTAAAATGTAAAGAATATGGTTCTTCATGAGAGAATATAACGTATTCGACTCGAACAGAAGTGTTGAGTCGGAAAAGTTGAGGGGATCATGACGGATGATGATAGCTGATGACTAAGAGGTGGGCTGATGATGTGGGAGTCGGGAGCCGACGCGGAAGGCGGAGGCCGGACGAGGTGAAGCACCCTGTACAAGCAAAAACACAAAGCGGAGTCGACGACCTCTCGAGAGGCGCACAGAGCGCCTCGCGTGAGTGACGCCACCGGCAAAAAAAAAGAAAAAAAAAAAATCGCAACTTTCTGCACAAAAAATGACACTATTCCACCAAAACGTCAGAATACGTACCTTCCAACAGCTGAAGTCGAAGAGAAAAAAGGGTCCCGTTCTTATGCGCAGCCAGATAAAGATCCAAAAATACGTCCGGGAACGATGAGATAACCACAACCGACGATGCAATTTTTTTGCATTTTCGAAAAAGCACTGCACTGGGGTCGAAACGTTCACGGACGAGGCGGTGAAAAATAAGCACTTTTTGGAGGACCGAACGAGTGTCTAATTTTATCCCGGGGAGCGAAAGTGGGAAAGAGCAGCCCGGCGGGCAGTGCAACGGGGCGACTTGGGGGCGGATTTTTGGGGGCGCTGAGGGAGGGGCGGCGAGGGTGGATGGTCCCCCGAAACGAGAGGGCCTCCCTGAGCGGTGGATGAGGCTGGATCACTTGAAAATTTTGGGGTAGGACCTGGAGCATGGTCGAAATTGAGCACGTTCTGCTAGCGAAGGATGCCACTGACCTACAATATCCGACTGACAGTTGTGGTAGGTTAGTTACACAGCGGCGCGCATGGCTTGCCGCGCAGAGCCGCGTCGGCCCGAGCCGCCGCTGGGCCCCGGCTCCGCGCACTCCGCTCGCGCATTTTCTTACGCCATCTTGCCAATTTTCCCGAAAAACTCCCTTATCCTCGGGAATAAAATAAGATGAAATCTTGGCAAAAAAATTCACACCTGAAGAGAAAATAAAATCGGCGGTTTACATCATAATTATTTTTTTTTAAACAAAAGGAAAAAGAAGAAAAAAATCTGCGTATGCCTTAGAGCAGTGACCCATGTCTTAACGTTAAAATATGCATCTAGCTAAATTAAACGCGGCATTGTTTTCAATTACCGAGGAACGCCTTATTTTCATTGACAGAAATCGAGTTTTTTTGTGTGTGTGTGTTTTTTTTTTTTTAGTTTAAAATTACTCAGATATGCAGGCATTTAATTTTAAATTCGATACAGTTTTTGCTTGCACATACTAATTTTCTCAGTCACGAGTGCCAGAAATGAGGAATGAAAATCAGTGTTGACTTTTATTACCACATACTTCAGAGTTTGTATATTAACAATGAAAAGCACAAGTCTAGGTACAACTGTTGAATACCAAATCATCGTAAAAATGAATCGGAAGATGAACATCTTTTCAAACGGACTAAAAAAGAGAAAAATACGGTTTGAGGACCAGAAAAGTAGCACAGAGAAAAGATTGCCACTGGTGAGTCCAAAGAAACCAAACCAAATCTTTAATCTAATTCGAATTAAGCCAGGAAGCTCCTCTGGCCGACAAAATTTCTCGGAATTTCTAAATTTGACAGGATTATACTCCATACATAGGTATATTCCTAATTCCCAGAGGTTATATTTCCCTTCCAAATTGTAGATAATATATTCATCAAATAATTTTCTCTTAAACAAGATACATTTCCCGGGAAAATTCCTGCTTCACATCAAGTGGAAACTCTCTCATGAGTCCAAACGAAATCGAAAAGTTCGAAATACGTAATTTTGCATTCACTCTTCCTCTCTCCTATATTGAAAAATGTTTTTCCACATCTAATTATATGAATTTTAGCATGTAAACAGGAGACTCGAAGAAGAACACCATCAAGAAACCTCACTCATTGTAGTTTGGTGGGCATTTTAAAAAGCTGTCCTGTGCTTCCTCCGATTATTAATTTTCGCCTTGCTTCGAGAGGTAGCATTGTCTAAGATGCGCGGATATTTTGCAGCTCAAGTTGGCAGCGGAGTCGAAGTGCTCAAGCTCGATAATACGAATTGTAGCTCGGTCTCTCTCGCTCTCTAGGCGTGGGGGAGGGGCCCCGGCTGGCGGAGGGAGAGGGCAGTTGGGGTAGGTCGCTGAACTCGGCGTCCCCCTTTGCCCCCCCTGGCGTCCGCCGCCTGAATGGCCCCCTCCCGGCCACTGTCGCATCCCCCCTCCCCTGCCGACGCGGGGTCTCTGGTATGTAATCGTTTAGCATAGTGTCTTTGTCCGTTATTTTTGGTATTAAGTTTAGATTTTCGAACAAATTCGCCGCCGGAAACCTGGCCTTCGTCGTCTCCCGGCTCTCCCGGCGAGATTTTGGCAGTTTGTTCCATTTTTGTCGCCGCAAATTGATGGAGAAACACCGCCCTGGGACTAATTGAATTTTCGGAATTTTTGTTCTAAATTTGCAGCGTTCCCTACAAATTCCCGAAGGGTATCAGAAAAAGCATTCGTGCTTGATGACTGGTGTCCCGAAAATGCAACCGTGAGAGCTGTGTGCGCCGACGAGCTTGCGAAAGTTTTCGTAGGAAGCGCTGTAGTGAGTAGCGACGCTCGTGAAAAAGTTCATTGAACTTTACGAGCGTGTTCGATTTGAGCGTCGGGCGGTCGGCAGTACCCGTCAACGCGAGCTTTTTAACAGCAGCTTTTTCTCTCTTTTTTTTTCACGGCAACTTTCCAATTCGATAAAAAACTACGGAATGGTTTCAAAACACTGGCGCCTACCTGGGGGCCACGCAAGCCGTGACTTTTCATTCTTAGCGCCATTTTCTGTGATATACGAAAAAAAATTGTTAAAAAGTCTGTAAAGTATAGAAACGCTGAAACTCATGAGGGATATCCGCGAAATATGCATCGTGCACTATTTTCATAAAAAGCTGAGGAGAATTGGGCAGATTTACTTAACAGCTTAGAAATATTATTATTAAAACCCAAAATACAATGAATTTTTGCGGTTTTTACAGAAACTGATACCTGTGAGAACAAAAATTGCTGAGTGTAGGATGCACTCTGGAAACTTCTGTGACGCAATAATAATAACAACTAAAAAAGTATGAAAATTTCAGACACAGTTCCGCTGCTCAATACCTCCCACACTTTGAGACTTGGCCTATTGTGGGACGAAAATAATCTAACAATAAAAATACACAGGCCTGACTTACGTTTTGATTTCACTTCTTGGGTAGTAACGGAGTAATAAATGTAATTGAGCCATATGAAGTCCAACGAAAGTTCATTTAAGTCAAATTAAATTTTAAAGAAGAGGGCAGGCGAGATGAGGGCGTTTCAACTGTTTAAAAATATGAAAGAGAGACGAGGACGAAAGGACAGACTGCAAAAAAAGTTTCATTTCCTTACAAATTTCGTATTCTAACTTAACATCTCTGCACTGGAAAAAAAATCGCTTGGATCTAGACTCCAGACTCTTGAAAACATTGACTAGAAAAAGGACTCTTGATTCAATCGGCTTTTTGCTTGAATCAAAAGGAACTCCGTTTAAATTAAGAGAGACTTGGTTCTCGACTTAAGCAAAAGTCCGATAGAATCAAGAGTATTTTTTCTTGTCGATGTTTTTATGAGTCTGGACTCTAGATCCAATGTGTTTTTTTTCCAGTGTGCTAAGGAGGAAGCTTTTCCTATATCAAAAGGGAAAAATTAAGATGAAACATTAATGAACCATTGATTTCCTATGAATAAGTCAGCTGTTATGAAGTTCGCAAAATTATTGGGCATGCTCACATGAAAGTTATTCATAATTTATTTTTGCCCCCTCCCCCTCCCCCATCACTGATCTCGCAGGAGAGTCCGCAGATAAAAACTTCAAATTACAAGTTCAGTGCAAAGTAACGCGCATCAGTGTGCGTCTTCGCCGTTACGTGTTTTGAGTTGAAGGCGTCCTCAACGACCGCAACCACATTGGAAAGTTTTTGAAAGTTGCACTTTCCTCGGAAGCACGGCGACTTTGCTCGAAAACAGTTCAACGAACTCCGCCGCCAGCGCATTGTACGTTCGATTCTTATTCCAGACAGAATTGGCAGTGCCGAGGGGAGGAATTAGTGGGTCATGCACCCCTTTGTATCCGTTTTTGCGCACATTTTATGATAACGCGGGGCTGCTCTGAAACCCTCGCTACCCTCCGGCTCAGCGCGGAAAGGTGTGAGCACTGAGCAGCTTCATGCTCTCACCTCCCGATTGCGAAAGTGTACTTTCAGAGCTTCCTCTTCTTCTCCTACCGTTCGACTGGGGACGTTTCGCTCGTACCGTTCCTTTGTCACCGTCAGGACCCTCTGACATAATACTTCGTCACCTTGCGGCCAAAGTATCACAAGCGCCATGCGACGTTTAAAAATTTCTGCCGCCATTTTATTTTTTTTTTTTTTTCAGGGAAATTGTTGGTTGAATCTGTTTGAAAATTTCACTGAATTTTATCGGCAGCACAAAGAAAATTCAGTGTTTGCGGATGGCTTCATTGAGCAATTTCTCCGTAAAAAATAAAGTGGCGGCTGAAATTGTTAAATGTCGCATGGCGTTGGTGATATACTTTTGGCCGGAAGGCGATCTCATTTTATCACAAGTCATCACCTTCTGGCCAAAGTATAACAAGCGCCATGCGACGTTTAAAAATTTCCGCCGCTATTTTATTTTTTTACAGAGAAATTGTTGGTTGAATCGTTTGAAAATTTTACTGAATTTTATCGGCAGCGCGAAGAAAATTCAGTGCAATTTTCGGATGGCTTCGTCGAGCAATTTCTCTGTAAAAAATGAAGTGGCGGCTGAAACTTTTAAATGTCGCATGGCGCTTGTGATACTTTGGCCGGAAGGTGACGACTTGTGATAGAATGAGGGGCTTGGAGGACAAGGCGCATAAGTGCAGTTTTTGCTGTTTCGAGAAATACGTGTTTGAAGCTTCGAAATTACATGGGTCCTCAAGGCGGCGAGAAAGGTCAAACTGACTTTATGATACTTAAAAATTTGAATTTGGAAGCGAATTTTTCAAATAATACGCTTTAAGACCAGTGCTACTCAAATACTGCGCCTCGTCCTCTAAGCTCCTCAGATCTGGAAGTGGGCACATTGCGTCAAATTGTTTGAAATTTAGTTTTTGGCATATTTATGAACGAAATTTCCACGGTATATATGAACGACGTTTTTGAAAAAAAAGGGAAAATGAATAAATATAGGGAAAAAAATCAGTATGCAGATTGCTGCCTTAATTTTCGCATGTTCCTCAACCACTTTATCAGTTTTTAACAGAGCTCCACACTACAAATTTTCATGGTTTTGAACACATTTAAGCAAGTGATGCAGCGTGTTTTTTTGTTTTTGCGGATTTAAACTCACTATTCAAATACCCTCTCCCGAATTACTCAGCGTTATTACTAATGAAAAAGTTAGTTTTTTTTATTTCATTTTTAATTCATGTTGTACTACTTGTGTACTCATCTGTCACTTGCTTTACATTTAACCAGAACTTAGTACTATAAGATCGATTTTTTTCGTAAAAAATACTGAGAGTAGACGATCCAGCTAATGGTAATTTCAGCAGTTAAAATATTAATTGCATTAATCCAAATTTTTCCTATTCCAGTTCCTTGCTTGCTGTGAATTAGTAATACCTCGCCTCCCTCGCAGTTTTGTTTTTTTCTCTCCGTTGCGCCGGTCCCTCGCTGTTTACCTCCCGTCCTGCCCTCCCTTCATACCTTCCGCTCAAAAACTTCTATTTCTATTCCCCGGAAAGAGTTTTCAACTTTAAAAATTTATTTGACAGGCTTGAAAGTTACGCGACTGTCCGGACTAGTTACGAGGAAGCGAAAATCGATTTATTTGTAAACTACCCTGCGTCTATGAGCTGAGTAAATAAATACTGGATGCTCTCGCACCATCGCCGCTAAAAATAATGCTTGATTCATTGCTCGGTGGAGCCATACGACCCGCGATCGTAAATCCCGGCGCTTGCTAGAGGACTCGCACTTCATTTGATAGCTCGAGATTAAACGCGGCAACGCCGGAAATAGCTTTTCAAACGTTGTATTGGCCGTGGAATGCTCGAACAGACTGATAACCGTTAATGTGAGACGTCTGCTTCAATTCGTGGTCAACGCTCTTGGCCTCTCACCAAGAGGATCCATGCTCGAATCCCGTGCTCTGAGAGAGCACACTGAAAAAAAAATCTCGGTGTATTTACTAAGAAAAGGGTAAAATTACCAAGAATTCAGGGTTCTATTTGATCCCAGTTTTTTCTTGGTAAAATTAACATTTATGGAAGTGGTAATTTTACCGAGAAATCTCGGTAAAATTATTGACTTTCTCGGTAATTTTACTGGACCTTGGTAAAGACGCCAATATTTTTTATCGACTGCGGTAGAATTACCGAGATAAAATGGCAAAGTTACCGGGAATTGATTACCCATAAAAGTGGTATTCTTACCTGAAAAAACAGTAAAAATACCGGTTTTTAGGTAAGCTTACCAGTCTGTCTTGGTAAAATTCCCAATAATTGGAAAAAAAGTGAGATGGTAAAGGTACCAACGGACCTCGGTAAAAACGCCGAGAATTTTTTTTCAGTGCAGTATGCTGCAATGCTAAGGAGAAACGCCTCATTAACCTTCAGGCGTTGCCAAATTTCCTTTCATAAACACAAATTTACTAGGAACATTCTGAATATTTTTCATCCAATTTTACAGACAATTTTGTTCAAAATTTCATTTAGAACATCTGAAAATTTCAAGGTAAAATATGCATAGCTCTTCGTAAAAATAAACATGTTACCCAAGGAAATTTGGCAACCCTCGAATGTTCATACGGCGTTCTTCCTTAGCACGGCAGTACGGGTACGCAGGGTACGCTACACATGTGCTGGATAGTTTTTAACGCTTTTTGCTCAGATCCTTTCAGTGCTGTTTAACACACCTTCTGTATTCATGAAACATCGTCATAATGACGTTATACACGTGTGAGGATTTACACGTAGAATTCAAAGGAGACATTCCGGGCCGGTGTTTCAATCTCTAGGTTAAAAGGTAATACCTAGGTGGTAGTTACTTTCAGTTATTTTCAACCTCAGTCGAGGTTGAGTCGGTTACTGCAATGTTAAGCACTGAAACCGAGACGTATACCGTTAAAATTTTCGTGACAGGCACCAAAAACTAACATTACAAATACTAAGGCGATGAAACTACTGTGTCAGAAATCTGGGAGAGGAATGCAAGGCTAGACCGTACCCAATCTTAAAAAAAGTGTGCAGAAAGACAATGTCCGATAGGGTGTGGGGTAAATTTCACCACACTGTAGTAGATATTACCCCGAGGTGATTTCACTTGCGCAGTTTCATGACTTTATTCGCTCCGGATTGACAACTTACTCCCAGATTTCCAAAAATATACCGTCATAAGTAGTGTCACACTCTAGGTCGGTGAGAAAATTCAAGTTTTATACCCTATTCTGACGCCACACACCTGCAAAAAATATTCTATCCCCTCTAATTTTAACAGTACGTAAATATTGCTGTCTAATTCCAATTTATGGCCACTTAGGTGTTTTAAACCCTCCTGCAGTTATGACCCACTTATGACTCAGTTTTTGATGCAATTCCCACACACACACATAGATTTGAAAAATGATCATATCTGCAAAAAATGGCAAAGGACAGACGGTTTATCTGCTAAATACCACCATCGAGTTTGTTTCAGTTTTAATTTTATATTGTGCAGTGCTTGTTGTGAAGAACCACCATGTACCTACCGACTATATTTAATTGTAAACCAAATTCTTCATCTAAACAGATGGGCCCTTTTTAAAATGACTCAATGTAGATAAGACTGGCTTGCCAGTTGTTATCTGACTCTTCTCCTGATAATGGTGATAAAAATGAATAAATTTGTCGTTTTTTGAACCAAGGAGCATAACAACTTACACACTTGCAAAATTTTTACTCGCACATTTCATTTTCACCGAGAAACTGTGGGGCATTTTAGTCTGAAAATTTCACAGGTTTTTTGTCTGATGACACTTAAAAATCAGCAAAATTTTGGACCAAAATGGGACAGTCACGTTTTTATAAAAAATTGAATTATTAGGTGCAACTTTCCAATCTTAGTTACGTTCCTTTGCCTGCACGGAAAAAAAAAATTGCTGATGCAACAATTCAATTGCTAAAAACAGTGAGTGCAATGTTTCAATGTAGATTTTACAACAAAAAAATGCTACTTTAACCACTCCTGTGGTTAAATTAGTTTACAATGTGGTTAAAGTAGCATTTTTTTGTTGTAAAATCTGCGTTGAAACATTGCACTCACTGTTTTTAGCAATTGAATTGTTGAATCAGCAATTTTTTTTCCGTGTGGTGAATGACGAATTTTGACAGTATGTCGTACCTTGCTCCTGACGCAAATTCTGAGTGGAAACGCTTTCGGCGCGTTTGTGCATTATGGCGCCATATAGCGTGCGAGCGAGGCTATATTTTTTTTTGCGTCAATGCTTGAAACGGACCGGGCCAGCCCACGATTCGCAGTTCGCAGAGCTGGGTGAACTTGTAGTGTTTTAGAGGTGCAGTGCTCTCCAGGCTCGTATCATCTTTCCAAACACTATCGATATCGACTAGCGTGTCATTGACACCGTAACTGGGCGAGATTGGAAATCGGCAAAAATTCCTGCTTTCGTCACGCAATCAAATTTCTTGTGCAGGTGCTTTCGTCGATATCGCATCTAAAAAGTGCTTTGAACTCTTACTCTCGATTGGTGTAATTCGAACGATCAACAAACTTGAAAGAGCAATTTCTCTGTTTTACTGAAACACACAATCTCATCCTAATGAGTTTGACTTAGAATCAGCCCATGATCATAAACTTGGGTCGAGGAAAATTTCCGAGCTTACATAATTTTGCGAAACGTCATGCTCCGGAGATTTCAAGCAATCATCAGAGGTGGATCCAGCACTTTGGCAACACCGAATTTCCTTTATTTAAACCTGTGCTAAATAATCGATTCTTGTCGGAGCACCTGGCCCCTCTACACTGAAAAAAAAAAGTTAGCGTTGAGAACTAATTTGGTAAGCTCTCGCCAAGTAGAATCAAAATTAGGCTTCAGAACTAATGTATTGTACTGAAGCACCAATCAATTCGCTTCATACGCTGACTTGACTTTACTATAGCGCAAACCAGAATTGGAAAACAGCACTAACTGTAAAATTAGCGCTGTGGTAAGACAAATTCACCTTCGGGTCAAACTAATTCGCCCTCAACGCTAACTGCCACATTTTCCGTTACATTTATTTAGTTTCGAAAAAAATTGCGTCGGTACAACAGCCTCAATCGCGTCAGCTCGTGAAAATCAATTGAAATGTGAAATTTCGGGCTCGTTCGACAATGTAAATACTCCCGGTATGATTTATAGTGTCCACTCTTTCTTGAAAACGTTCGAAAGCAACATAAATAAACCTGTTATGGTTAGAAATCGTCTGCTCGATTCAAAACGTAAACAAGCATGATATTCGTTGCAGTCGTCAATCTTCTGTATTAAATTGCGATTAAAGCGTTCCGCGTTTAGTTTATATTTTACGAAAATCTATGAACTTAGACTGCTTACTTCTATAGTTAGTGTTCTCCCGTAATTTCAAAAGAATATCTCAAGTGTTCGGACGAGATATGTTTATTCGGTTTGAACATTCGCTGAGTGTGTGTCTCTCTAAAGGACAATTCTGTCTACTTGCACATACCTATGAGATATTCCTTTCTTCTGTCGTTCATTTGGAACCGGTCAGTTTATTTTTACCTCTCATCTTTTAAGAAATCTTCTTTTCCTGAAAGCATTGTCCAGTTATCATTCGCTATGCCGTTTTCTCCTCTCTCAGTTTTGAGGTTAGGTTGACCCAACCCTACCGAATTCGAATCGTTGCCTACGAGAATGGAGAGGCCGTAACTACGATTCTGTGACGTCACACTAGTAGATGAAACTCGGCCGCGGTTTAACACGCGTTCTTATGGGAGAACGCTTGCCGCGCGATGATTTCTCGCCGATATCTCTTTCAGGGTTGATCTGACGCAAAATTTCATAAGAACCGTTTAGAAAGAGGATGAAATTTCACTTTAGAAAACTAACTAGTTTATTTGTGACATTGTCTAAATATCGAGGAAATGAATGCGTAATACCGAAAATCGTTACTCCACTCAGATTCAAACGGGCCGCTCGCGCAACTTCGGCCGATCGAGAGCGACTCTGATTGGTCCACGCAGCGACTGCCTCACTCATCGATGCACTGATGACCCGGAGATGCTTGTTGTTTTCGGTAAATATCTACTAGCTTGACGTCACAGAACTGACTAGTTACGGCCTTTCGAATTAGAGTAGCGGAATTAGTTCCCAGCACTAATAGTGGTTAGTGTACAGAAACAAAAAATCATGTGTGTCCAAATCACACAATTTGAGTTAGTGTATAGAAACCATTTTTAGTCATCTGACGCTAACTCATTTTTTTCAGTGTAAGAGTCGATACATTCCCATAGGTTTAAATGGTGAAAAGACAATGTTGCCACTTTGCTGGATCCACCAATGGCAATCATGACGAAAAATCAATTTATCCGCAAATCAAAAACCTTAAAAGTTGCAAAGTTTAGCCAGAATATTGCCAAAACATTTGATGGAGCAGATGGTTTTCTATCCTCTCAAGCATTCCAAGCCAAGACGCCTTTTCATAAGCTGTTGGGATCGTATACTTTGAAAAAAGAAGAGAATAGAAAAACACATCTCAGTTGGATTAATTTTCCTATACAACACTTTAAGTCCAGAGGGGCATTTAACAATAAACCCTAGCACTAAAAGCTGATCTGTGCTTTTGTGAGGTTTTGTGAGTTAGAACGTTTGGATTCACTTCCAGTTAAAAATTAAATTTTGAATCCGCAAAATGTGATGAAAGCTCTGTCAATTTTTATTTTAGTATTTTCTCGGTGTTCGCAGAACTTCCAAAAGTTAAATCCGCTGAAAAGGAACTTCCAATTATTCCGTAGCGCATTTTGTGAGCCACCGGAAATTTTAAGGACTGTGCATCATTCAGTCCCGACGAAATAGAACCAGAGCAACTATTTTTCCGCATAAACCTGTGAAAAGGGCTCATAATTTCGATCATTTCTTTTCGAGTAGAGGGTTATCGTGAACTTTCATCGAAACGGCTTCAGTGGACTCGAGGGGGTCTCGGCTATGGCATGATAGGCGTATTTACAGAGTGCCAAACGTAATGGCTTTTTGTAGCGGGACAATTTTTCCCTTTTATTCGGTGTCGAGGCGCAGACAGAAAATGAAATTGGTTTCCGTGCGATGGCGTTCAGCGCCGATAATTCGATATGCTTTGCGTCGCGCCGTGTCGTGCGGGTTGCATCGACCGGCGTGAAACGGCGCGGCGCCTCCCCGAGAACGCAGCTCATTCTTGCGTGTTGCCATTCCCTTAGAAATTTCAGCAGCAAATGCGATGGAGGATGCTATCGTGAATGTTCTCATGGAGCAATTTTCAGGTTTGGCTATTATTCACATCCAAATCATAGTGTTTAGGACCTGGAAGAACCAGAGAATATCAGTATTCTATAAGTTAATGAAAATCAACCCCAAAAATAAGAGAATCTGTCATAGAGTTCACCGGGGAAAAAAAAGAAAAAAAAAGAAGAAGAAAAAAAAAAAAAAAAAAACACATTGGATCTAGAGTCCAGACTTTTGAAAACACTGACAAGAAAAAATACTCTTGATTCAATCAGATTTAAGCTTAGATCAAAAGGAATTCGCTCAAATTAAGAGGCTTGGTTCTTGATTTAAGCTTAAATCTGATTGAATCAAGAGTATTTTTTCTTGCCGACGTTTTTAAGAGTCTGGACTTTAGATACAATGTGTTTTTTTTCCAGTGTTCCATATTTGAGGATAAAATTTTGATCTTGAGCCCGAAAAATATATACATAGCGCCACTAAGATATCTGTCGGCAATAACCCGTGGAATTTACGCTTGTATCATACACTGACGGATCCAGCAAATCGGCAATATTGTCTTTTCTCCATTAAAGCCTACGGAAATTTATCGATTCCTGGAGGAGCCATAGGTGCTCCGACAAGAATCGATTATTTAGCATAGGTTTAACTGGAGGCAATCCGGTGTTGCCAAATGCTGGATCCGCCTCTGGTATCACACAAGAAAATAAAACAGCTTTGCTTCGCCACGCCATATAATTGTGAGTGGGGAGGAGGGGGGAGTACATGCAATAGAAAATGTCGCCCAGTGCGGTGTGAATGCACCGGGTTGTCCGGCTGTCCCCAAGCACGGGCGGGAACGGTTAGGCGAAATCACAATCCGCCGAATGTCCTGCAGCACTGACAATGAGTTCGTACCGCAGCACATTCTTTTTCCTCCGCGATGTCTCACCGGTTTGACATCGCCTCCTTAAATAATTTGGATCCCTTAAAATACCTCGGCTCTGCTCCTCCATCGGTGCGACATCTGTGCCTCACGCAGATTTTTTTCGAAAAAAAAGAAGAAAAAAACGGAGACGAGGAACAAATCAGGAAGTAGCCGACCTACGGATAGAGCGCGGCTAGACAGAGGATGCCATTGCCGGGCGGAGGGCGGAAGAGGGGCGGATAGAAATGGGAGTGGGCAGCCGAGGGGAAAAGGAGAAAACGGATTGGAGCGGCAACGCCATGCCAACATGGATGCCAAGAGAGCGTCGTGCTGATTCCATTTCAACGGCTGGAATGTCTGTGAGCGGTTCCTCGTTTTAGGAGGAGATCCTTGTAAAGCCACTTTTGGAACAGCAGTGTGCTGTGTAATTCACTATTTATTTGAGGTGGTGAGATCTTTTTTTGCTTTTAGATACAAATATCCCTGATAATTTCGGTATCGACACGGTATAGATGTAATAAGTTTCCATACTTTCAATCCAGGACCTGACGCCATTCTGTTAAGTGGCATGATAAGATGTAGGTCCTAGATTGGAGAGCGGGTAGATTGGAGAGCGGTAGAAATTGGGGGGGGGGGCGGGGNGGGGGCGGGGGGGGGCACCTACCAGAAATCTACTCGTCCCCTACCAAGAAATGTGATGGATTTTTTTAAAACTAGAGCGTCACACATCTTTCACCTTTGAAATCGCAATTGGATCAACTTTTCGGTGGGAACAGTTCAAAATTGCTCCTGAGACAACTCAATTTTTCAAAAGTTTGCGGTAAAAGCCTACCGGACTCTCCTTGGAGCTTAGAAAGTGTCGCAGAGTCTCCTAGGAGAGGGGCTATTAGTGCCCTCCTGGACTCTCGATGATCCAAGGAAAATTCCTAGTTCCACCCGTTTGGAATATTTACTCCTAAAACATAGTTCAATGCGAAAAAAGGCATACTTAGCCTTTACTGGACAGTAATTTTTAGGTGTAATTGACGTCCAAAGAGTTATTTCCAGTTATTCTCGCAGTGATTTTGAAACTGATGTCCAAAGATAGGTATATTTGTTCTCGCAATGATTTTGAAGCCAGCCGATGATGTAAATAATTTTTTTAAGCTATTTACCGTATGCGCAGACATCGTTAAGGAGTATTTTAGGCCCCAAGCACCTAGCCAATTCCAGTGTCCCCTCCTACGTAGAACAAAATACTGATAATGTAAGTATATTCGGTACTATTTTCATGGCCGGATTTACCTACTTGCCGCCCATGGGCCGCCTGCATTTTGCCGCCCTCTTATCATTCATTTTGAAACATCAATAAAAACCATCAAGTGGACGTGCCGGAGGGAGAAGGGTGCATAAGACGCGTTCACTCGTGTTTGACATATTTTTTGCTTAAGCCCTGTCAACACTACTAGCAAAAGTTCAGTTCCGTAAACCTATCTCTGTGGGGACAAAGCCTCTCAAATAAATGAACTAAAAAATTAAGAAAGAACAGACATAAATGTGGTTTAATAATTTTAACTTCCGCCACCGTGCCACGCTGACCACACTGTATTTGGCGTAATGCGTGAAGTATTCATGTGGTCTTGTAGGCACTGTGCGTTTCACGCCGCGCCGACCGCTGTTGACCGCACTGTGTTTGACGCAATGCGTGAAGTATTCATGCAGTCTCGTAGGCGCTAATATGTGTTACATGCCGACCGCCGCGTCAAGGGCTTCTCCTTTTCATTTCAAGTCCTCGTCATCATTTCTCTTTAGGCCGCGCCGCTCCAGGCCAAATTACGTGTTTGGTTTCTCTCTAAACTCAACTAATTAAAATTTTATCACCAAAATACGACAAAATTAGAGATTAATGAGCTCTCAGGAAATGAGAGATTTTGTCACCTTTTCTCGCTTGTAATTTTTTTCTGAATCCGAATTTTTGGTACCTGCATTTAAAAAAATTGCAAAATTTGCCGCCCCCTAATTTTGCCGCCATGGGCCGCGGCCCATGTGGCCACCCCCTTAATCCGGGCCCGACTATTTTTATTTTCCTTATTTTTCAAGTCAGATGTAAAGCAAAACGAAATTTTGTCCAAAAGAAGCGTACTCCTTATCATGTTTATAATGGAAAAATTACGGCTAAAAATAATAATGGCTCAGAGATCAAGCAAGTAGCCAGCAGATGAGCGAAGACTTGAAATCAATTTCCTGGCAAGGAAATCTGTTCACCCGACGAAAAGAAGCCACGGGTAAATGGAGGTGTTGCAGACGCGTGACCGGTCTGAACAGATCGGATTTTCCACAGTAAAAACACGAGGTGTGGCAACCAGCGGACTCGGCTCCACCAACGCCGGACACTCCGCCGAGATGATGGCTGAGGTGAGACTGGGAGGCTCGATTGGGGATTGGGAGCCCAAGTGGAAATACAGACTGATGGACATTCCGTTTTAATTAATGACGGGTAATTTTTCTAATTTCCATTAATCTACGTCCATGCTGAAATCTAGTGACCATACATAGAAAGGCGTTTTGAGATCATTTTCATTATCCTATTCATCCATTAATTGAATCGCATTTTGCGAAAAGGAACCAGAGGCATTGCCATGTTGCTAAGATTGTGCCACTTCGTCCTATGCAATAAAACTATACTGTAATCATGCAAAAATATGAAATTTACATGGTAACTTTTGTCTTGAATTTACAGTTTTTAGGGTGTAAAACAGTGGCGTGGCGTGAATTGCGATGTATCGATTGTTATGCCATTTAAACCTATGGAAAAGGATCGATAGACAGGGTGTTCGCAGCGAACACCTTAATAATCGATTCTTTACCATAGCTTCAAATGGAGAAATATCGATAATCGATCATTCACGCCACGCCACCGGCGTAAAATAGAAAATGTTTATAGATGACCAGGTTTTCCTTCTAAGACAAAAGAAGCTGCACAATCTTAGCAACATTGCAATGCTCTTGGTTCCTTTTTGCAAAATGCAGTCCAATGTATCCTATCAAATGCCTTTATCATCCAACTTGCTTAGATCAGATTTATCTTGTCAGATGCCGTTATGTTTTGCGATTTCGAGGACCGGCAGCTCTGTAACTTTGAACAATTAATCCATTTTTTTGAAAATTGATAAAGTCGCAATGAAAACCAGTAACGGTTTACTTCAGCAGCACATTTATGCGACGCGACGTTGACGTGCAAGAGAAACAAGCATAGCACCCTCCGTATAGCATGCGACGAACATTGAACGTTCACCTTAAAGGCTGGATACAACTATTCGCGCTCCTCGGATGTCCGTGTTGCATACGCACGGGAGTGAAGGCATTTTGGTGCTCTCGGCACTCAACGCTTCACCCGCGGCGGTGGGTTGAACTGCGAGGAATCAAAATGGCAGAGCGCCTTCAATTCTTCGTTTAAACTTCGAAAATACCTCTTAGGCACGAATAGTTGCCTTGCAAATCATGCTCAGCCCATCGCAATATCAAAACTGAAACACAGAAGATACTCACATCCTATACACACTGTATATGCAGCTGCAATTCGTGCGTTGCGGATGTCTTTATAGTATAAACGAAGAAGTGAAGGCGCACTGTCATTTTGGAATTACACAGTGCAATCTATGGTGAAGCGGTGAGTGGCGAGTGCCTGGAGAATCGAAACGCCTTAATTTCCGTGGTTATGCAACGCGGACATCCTTGGAGCTCGAATAGTTGTATCCAGGCGTTGTAATGGAATTCGCTTGGTGTTCGTTGCTTTAGGTACTTGTTTCTCTCACACTAAACTTAATTCCAGGGTCGATCATTGTGTCGATGACTGATTTGTATCGTAACATTGTCAAGCTTTCGAAGAATGTTTTACTTGCTCAAATGTGTTAAGACGTTGCCATTCTAAAATCTGGGCTGCGACCCTTGCTTCCTGATCTAAGAACACTTAAAGAAAATATTTTCGAGCGCGTATCCAAACAAATTTGATTTTGTGGAAGAGTTGGAAAGAAGTTCAGGCAGAAATATACATTAACCTACAGTCAGGTTGCGAACCCTATGAGGCAAAACCCAAATCTTATAGAGACAATGTCTTTACGTCAAATCTCCATTCGAATTTTACCCACAAAGTTCTACGGATAATTTCTCAGCTGAGACTGTTTTTTTTCCCCCTTTCTAAAATCATTAATTTTCCGTCCTCAATACTCCTATTATGTTAATTGTGTTGCCAGCAGGAAAAGGTGAGAGGGCTTTTTTAAGAATTTTAAGACTATAAAATTCATGCTGCCGAAAGTTCCAAAAAACCCCGATTCAGACGATAGCATCCCCTTTTATTTTTCGTCCTGCCTAGTTATTGTTTGACACACTGAGATACGCATAATGCAGCGCATGCAAAGGTACACGCAAAGTAATCACTTCCCAATCGATTGAAAGTGAAAATGTTTCTGGGAATTCCGGTTTCCGTTCTCGGAATGTTGAGTTCCCGGGAAGTTTCGATCCCCGAGCACGGAACCTGGTTTAGTGAGCTTCCTGAAAACGGTTGCCATTTTTTCCTGTTAAGAACACCGGCACTGGGTCAAAATTGTTATCTCGTAAGTCGGTAGATTATTTTTCCTCGTACTCGGAGGCAGAAAATTGAACTTGGTCGGATACGGTCATTTATGTTGTATGTTTCAGTTTGTTCCATTCTGTCAGTGATTGTAGTACGCGCTGAATTGAATCGCAAAATAAAATCAAGTGATCTGTTGGTTTCTTTGTGATCACTTAAGAGTTAATTTTTATGAACAGGAACAAGTGAAACTGATCTATATCGTCTCTTATGAGGAACCAGCCTACCAGCCAACAAACTAGCAGACTCCCTGTTTCCCGAATCTGGGCCTGGCTTTTGCTGAGTTTAGCCCGAATGCAATATATTCCTTTAATTTACTGCTTTGCTTGAGAGTGGATCTGATCCGATGCACTCAATTCCACTTGAGAGGAGCAATTTGAACGTAGCCGAGATCCAGGAAGCCAACTATGAGCTCAAGCAAAGGGACATTAGGGCCTAAAGGAGGAAATGAAGAAAATTAGGAGTCAGAAGGAACGGCCAGACAGACTGGGAGACTAGGGAATAGTTGGGAGTGCGAAGCGCGGGGAGGTGAGGAGGAGATCCGACTGGGGTCGTAGAATCGGAGTGGGGGTGGGGGTTTTCGGGTGACGGGGCGGCGGGGAAGGAGCAGGGGGCGCGCAGACGGCGACGAACTTAGACAGAAAATATTCAAACAAGATTACATTCTGTTTGCAGCGAGCTCAAATTTGAGATTCTTGTGCTCGAACTGCCGCGGCACCGGGCGGGGGCGTCAAATTCGGGAGCGAAACCCCCAAAACTCGGTCGAGGAGCGGGGGGCACGCCGAGGGGGCGGCGTTGGGGGGGGGCGAGAAGGCACGAAATTAAAGGAAAGCTAGGAGATGGTCGGGGATGGATCAATAGCCGGGGAGCTGGGAGCGCAGCCCTGGCGGTACATCTAATCTAAAAAAGCTATGGTTTGGCTTTCTCGAACTGGTGAGGCTGAGACCCCGCCACCGGGCCGCGAGGGGGGGGGGGGG